>CAOLHI010002150.1:0-287513 GCA_948474755.1 Ctenosaura bakeri
TTCAATTACTTCCTTGTTCCAAAAGGCAGTGATTATATATGAAGAATTCAGCTACAAAAGTGAGCCAGTCTTTTACAGAGGGAAAAAAAGGATATTTCTGTGTATGTGGGTGTATAGGATTTTAAGATGCACAGAGATACTTTGAAATATTACCTTGCCTACTGAGAGAACATCCAGCTTGTAGTGTATTAATGAATGCTGAAACCAAGGAAAAAAAATGTGACACTATATAAACGTTGTGGCAATGTACAAGAAACAAGAATCTTCTATGTTAGATGTGCGCTTATGCTTGGACCAAGACCACATTATACAATGACACAAAAATATCTAGCAATAGATGCATGGCCCTGCTTACCTTAAAATGACAGGAGCAAAATCAATATCAAATACCTATAGAAACAACACCAAAGACAGACTGCTAAGGTGTTCCCTGTAACTCTCTCCACTAGATATTATGGTCCTAGGGCCTTTCCGCACTACACTGTTACAGTGCTATTATTCCACATTCAACAACCTGTGGAATTCTGGGGTTTGTAGTTTACTGAGGCCAAAAAGCTCTCTGGCTGAGAATTCTAAATACCTCTCCCTAAACTGCAAACCCCAGGATTCCACAGGAGATTGAAAGTGGAATAATAGCACTATAACAGTGTAATGTGGAAAGGCCCCTAGTTCAAATCTTATCTTAGGTACTTTTCGCACGGTGTTTCTAAAGGGAGAGGGCCCCTTGAGCATCGCGTAAATGGGAGGAGTGGTCTGCATGATGCACTCCCATTTATGTGACGCTAAAGGGCCTGACACAGACCACACGCACACTTTTTCATTTTCGGCTTAAAGCTGAAAATGGTGTGCAGTTGCGCAACGCTCCCAGGGCTCGCATGCACTTACCTGGCATGCAGTGTGTCGGGAGCCAGGCTGGTCACGCTTCCTGCTTCAGCGCTAGGCTGTAATACCCAGGTTGCGCTGTGGTAGGAAGGGGCGGTGCATTCATACGGCACTCGCGCGACCAGGAAGCTGCTGCAGAACGGAAGCAGCAGCGTTCCTGCTGAGGCTTCTTGCGTGAGTGCCACCCCCCACCTCCGTGAAAAGGTAAGGTGCGAAAACGCCCCTAGTCATGAAGCTGATGTTCAGTGTTGTGCTAGTCATAAGAATCTCTGCTTGAGCTCAACTCTATCTCCAACATGGTCCCTTGTTCTAGAACTAAGAGACAACAGAAACATTATCCATGTCTGTTATCATTCTGCTGGCAGGAAAATATTCAGCTGAGCTCCTGAATTAGATTCTAACATGTGGTCACTATCAACAACTTTTTTAAAAGCTGTGCCATTGTGTTCTTCAACATGTTTTTTTAACACTTTGATTACAATAATTAAAACATAGCTGTTTAACCACCCTCATTGCTCCTTGTGGAAAGGCAGGCTATACATTAATGAAACAAATAAGAAAACCAGCCTTCTTCAAAGGTCTGCTGTAAGGATTTTTGACATAAACTAACACTGAATGATTCATTAATAAAGTGCTAAAAATACACACAGGAATTTACACAGGAACAAAAAGCCTGGTTTCCTCTCTAACAAAGAGGCAATCTATACTTTGATAGTAATGTGTCAGTGTTTAACTTCAGCCCATGCTTATCTAACAGCAAGGGAAGGAATGTAACATTACTTGCCGAGGAGGAGGCGGCAGCAGGGAGCATCCAGAGCTATCAATCCAGTAGACCTCTGAGCCGGAAGCCAAAGTCAAAGCCAGTCCAAAAAATCAAAAATGCCAAAGTTCACAAGATGCAGAGCAAGAATGCAAGGGTCAAAGAGCTTACATAGCAATTTGCCACAAGCAAAAGGCAAGCATGCTGACAGACTTAAATTGTAGGGAGAACAGGTGTCCTTAGTTAGCATCCTGTCTTCTCAACCTCAGCAAAACAGCTTCCTTCTGAGCCGCCCTCTTTTGCCTCCTCTATGACTGCAGCCTGGGAGGTGAAGGTGAATATAATTCCCCTAAATTATCACTGACCCCTTCTCCCTCCAGCACCGGCTGTAAAGTCTCCCTCTCAGTTTGTCGTTCAGATGGTGACAACCATTTTCACATCCACCCACTCCGTTGCATCCATTACCGTGACAGATAAGGGGTCAGAGGTCGAAGAGCTATTTATCTTGCCGAAAAAATGGTATGGTTTCCTTGTCATCTAGAAGTGAGAGAAATCAAATAGCTTCCAAGCTAGATCTGACTGCATTAGCCTGTACCTCCAAGGCCCCTGAAGGAGACAACCATAGAAAACAGGAATAGATGGACATGCGGGTCCTGCCCTTCCAACAGATCCAATGCCATGCCACCTGCTAAAATTGTGACCTATTAGCAAGCAACACTTTGTAATGTGGACAACACTGAACAAGGTAAATGAATGATCTTCCAAGATAGGGAGGGCAGGTGAGGAGAGATCCAGATTAGACACAGAAGGATTATTAATATTGCTTCCAGACAAACCAGAGTGAAGCAAATGTCTGTCTGGAGAAAGGCCTACCTTCTGTGGGTGTTGACTGGACAGTAGTTGATTGGTCAGTGGATGAGCTCTTGTGGAAAACTGGTGCTGTTGAGATGGCAGCTGACAACCCCTCCTGGTAAGTGTGTGTGTGTGTGTGTGTGTATCACACTTGGTGTAAGTTCCTTTAGCACAACAGGGTCATGCATATGATTGGCCTGTCAGGCTTTATGTGAGCTGCCAGGGGTGGAGGGAAGGGGATAAGGCCTAACAGTTTTAAGCCAAAGGTTTAAAATACATGACATATGTAATTAAATGCTAATATGTGAATATTGTTATAAGCATGAGATTACACTTGCAAATAGTTCACTTTTAATGTTTTATAACTCTGTGGTTCTACAAAAACTGGCAAAATTTGCCCATTTATGGACGTAGCTTTGAAATATTCATCTTTGAGAGCAACAATAACTTTCTACCCCTCTTCTTCTGTGAAATCAAACATCCTGTTCACACAAGACATTTTATGAGCAGCCTCTATAGCATACAGACTTCTTTGTGAGAAAAAAAAAATCTGTTTCTTTTCTGGTCCCACTTAATTTAAAAGTCAACCTTTTGGGAAGTGAGGGATGACCTCATACTTTTTCTTTTTAAGAGATACCAGTGCCCTTTAAAAGAAAATTTAATCAATTAAAGCTACCCCTCTTGAGAAGTTCCTTTCCCTTGCTTGCAGATCTCACTACCCCAAGGAATGCTGACAGCACAAAATGTACAGGCATTAAAGCAGCATGAATATTCCAACTGCAGAATATGCATCATTTCCCTTCAGTAATCACCGCTGTGAGACCATCTATGGAATGTGCGTAGGAAGCTTTCCTCCCTGTCCCACTCCAGCCACTGTACATTTCAAGTGCTAAGGAAAACTCAGACTAAGGAGTATCTATGTGATTAAACCACAAAGAAATTTCGAAGGCGAAGGACCTAGACGTTTATACACATCCACAGTAGTTCCACAATGTTAGGAACTGTAGGTATCAGAATTCCATCAGTATAATACGGGCATTTCTGCAGGCACTAGAATTCTTGCTATTGCAATCTGTCCCTCAAATTAAAATGTTTACATATCCTTCAACACCTCACAAATGAAAACTGGGCTACATGTAGCCAAGAAATATTGGTGTGCAGTGACAAAAGTTACTAATGAAGAAGAATACACACCCAAGCAAAGACTTCAGCAGTTTGCTTTTGCCTGAGTCCACAGGGAAAAAAGATGCCATGGAAACTACATAATCTTTTTGTCTCTTTCTCTCTCTCTCTGTATGTATGGTGTGTCTATATATACACACACACAAACTCCACACTGAAGATGTTTAGGATTTACCTTTCTTCAAAAAAAGAAGTGCAATTGGATCTTGACCCCTCCCTCCCTCCCTCCCTCCCTCCCTCTCTCTCACACACACACACACACAGACACTTGCAGGTGTTTTTGTATGAATGCAAACGTTTAAAAAAACAGCAAAAAATGATATATACAGATGAATCGTGATTTAGCAAACATATAAATAGTTTTTATTTTGATATTTCTGTGCTTTCTTGGAGATGTCTGCATTTGTTTTCTGGTATTTCAGTTTAGGAAGGAGTCTTCTAGCTGTTGGTATGAAAAACAGAACCAAAGCACTTTAGTGAAGACAACCATATCTTTGTTCATTTGAATGAATGTTCCATAACAGTCTTGTTCAAATCCCAAAACAGCAAGTAGAAGATCTCTTTAAGAAAATACATGACAGCTTAATGTTACATGGTGGTGTTTGAAGAAAGAATTTTCTTTTCTTTCTAGTATCCCTAAGTCAGTCAATGGTGTCAAAAACCCTGGATCCAGATCATCTCTTGGATGATTACATGATGACACTGGGCATGCATGAAAAGGAATCAACTGAACCAAGTTAGGAATGGATTTACTATCCAGCTGCTCCTTTGCAAGTATAGCAAATTGTAAGATATATATGAGAAATGTTAGCTATGATACTCTGAGTGAAAAGAAAATGGCATTAAGAGAGTAAGAGAAGGAGAAGGGAAGATGATGCCCCTTTAAAAAATCACTTTATACTTTGGGATAGCAATGTATTTAAAAAAACAGATTTTCCTTTGAAACACAAGAACAGGAGAAGAGACCTGTTAGATCTAGTCAAGATTCTAAATAGCCCAACATTCTTTTTCTAAACATGGGCAAAGAGATCCCATTGACAGCCCACAAATAGGACAGGAGAATGGGCTCATGTTCCTTGACACCTGATATTCATAGGCAGGTCTTTCAGAGTTAAACAAACAACTCTTCATCTCAACATACATTGAGACATTATAATTTTAATATGAGTTCATATTTTGTGTACCAAACAGTATATATTTTATTGAAGCAAGGATGGGTGCGTATGTGCCTTCAAGTTGCCTGCCGACTTACCGTGGCCCCATGGATTTCATACATTTTTTCAGCAAGGCAAACTCAGAGGTGGCTTGTCACTGCCTTCCTCTGAAATTTAGCCTACACCACCTGACAGATTGCTAAACAAGATACAGTAATGTCAACCCTGAATTGAGTCAAATTAAGGCAAGGTATGAGCAAAATTGAGAGCCAATGTGGTGTAGTGGTTTGAGCACTGGGCTATGACACTGGAGATGAAGGTTGGATTCCCTGCTCAGCTATGGAAACCCACTGGATGACCTTGAGTGCATCACACATTCTCAGTCCCCCAGAAAACCCCCTAAAAAGTTCACCTTAGGAGTACTATAGGTTGGAAGCTACTCGGAAGCACACAACAATGAGCAGAATTGGGGTGCCTGCACAGTTTGCAAAAGTACTGAAACTGTTAGCAATAGCAACAACATTACAATGGGAGACATGAACAATGTGCAGATTTATCACGTACATTTCAGGACATTTCCCTCTTTCTGCTTATGAGAGCAGTCTGTGCTGGTTCCATGATGGGTTTATGTTTTTTAATGGTAAAAATATACACATTTTTGTGCGTATTTTAGAAAGACACAGAGTGGTTTTCTGTTCATTCTTCAAATGCTTTCAACAATGCATTACAAATCCATACATATGCAACTTCTATCTGCAAATTGCAGCTTTTTCTATGGTCAATCCACAGGGAGCAGGAGAAATGGGGAAAGTTTAGAAGGGGAATAGAATGCAGTTTCTTGGTAAAGGAATACAAGAACAAAATATATGCATACAAAAAGAATCATATCTTGGATTTTTTATTTTCCCACTGGTCCTAGAGAGGGTTTTTGTTGTTGATGGTGGTGTTCATTTGTTTGCAGATTCAGAATGGTAGTCCACATGTGATGCTTTTCCAGCATTAAGAGCCGCCTTACTCCTCAGATAAGCTATGCTTACAGAGATGCAAAATAAGATCCTATTGGATCTCCTAAGGAAGTCTGCAGAAATCAGTAGGTAAATCCAAGACTATATTATAGCTATGGCTGAGCACTAGTAACTATCCTCATTGTAAAAGCACAATAATAAATTAAATAATTAATTCAATAGACTAAATAACATGACATCTAAAAATCTGCTCTTTGAGTTAGACAGCAGGTACTGCTGGCCATATAACAATCATATGGATTCAGTTACTTAAATAAGATGCAGTATTACCCAAAGGTGATTATTTGGATTTGATTAACAGTCTACCTTTATTTTCATTAATTCATAAGAGATTTGCATTCACTCTTCCTGCTGCAAACAGTGACAACTGGGGCAGGATACAGAAGGAATATCTGTGGGGGTTTTTGTTACTGCCTTTTTTTTTTTTGATCAGATAACATCAGTTAATGACAAATGTTTCTTGCCAGTGTCTCCAAATCTCTATAGGGAGCTTGCATCTTTCTTTAACTAGTCTTGGTTTGGTCAGGAAAATATGTTTAGCTTTTAGGGCAAGGTAATATTAGAATTCTGAAAAAGTCTTGCTTCCAAAAATTGTATCTAATTGATTTTGCCATAAAATAACTATGGCTAGCAACCACAGAAACTGTAGAGGAAAAAAGATGTCTATGTGCTGGAATGTAGAAAACTGGTGTTCTGTTTTTTTCTTCCTCCTATGCAGTTCTGTCCATTAATTTAAAAAATCAATAAAAGATCACACAAAAGGTTACACACAAAAAAATTCATAAAAAAGTTCCAATAACTCTGATTTATCACACTTTGGCTAGAATTCTATAGGTCCCAGTTTGAATAGACCCAGATAATCAACAGGATTTATGAACGTGTTGATTCAGTATTCAACAGTGTGCCCACTGATTCTGTGTGTCTGCTCTAGTTAGGGCTAGAAATGGGATTTAGACCTTTGAATCAGAGAATCATACTGTCTGAAAGTGCCTCAGCTGCTATCTAGTTCAACTCTCTGCCAGTGCACTTTCTTGATAACTCCAGTCTCTGACACCTTCATACTCAATCCTGACAGCAAAATTTTAAGAAAAATTCAGCAGCTATAAATAGGGAACTTTTTTTGGCTGTGTCTGTGTCACATAAATCATAATCTATATGAAACATTAAAAATATTCAAAATATGAAACAGGTCAGTGAAAATTGCATTGTGTTTATCCAGTGATTTCTTTCAGATACTCAGGACACTACACATCATGGTCTCCACTTTCTTGAAGTCTAAAGCTGGCAAGGATGAAAGTGACCTACACCAGTCCCATTACAGTACATCAAATAATCCATTATTTAACAAATCAGTGAAGCATCTCTACAGAATGAAAGCAACGTATAACTTTAATCCCATTTCGATTAATTTTCTTCTTCACAGAAAGTAAACCTTAATCTATATCCATTTGCAGTAATCTTTGCAAGAAAATACTGCTTGACTTACATATGCTGCTTGATGGCAAAATGAATTTCTCAGGCATGTGGGCACCCTGTGATAGGACTGAATAAAAATTGCCCCTACTAACTGTGAATGAGCCGAATACCTTCTGTATGCTCAAGTGAGTTCTGCGCTTAGATAGATGATGAGGGTTAATGATGTATATTCTGAATTCTCTCCACTAACACACCCAAGCAACACTCTTGATTACTGAAAAGACCTCAAGGTCAGCTGACAGAGACATTCAGTGTTTCTCTCCCTTTCTCTTTCATCACATTTTCTTTTCAAAATAAGGGGTATATGTTAGTAGTAACAAAAAAAAATCTATTATGACGTATTATGCCCAGATTCTCAGACTTTCAATATACCTGTGTATAGAAAACAGTAATGAGCGTTTTTTTAAAGCCGAAAATTCCATACTGGTGAGGTGATCATAAAAACACAGTTAAATCAAACCCAACTGATTGGAATTACATTGTTATCAGACATATAAACATTTTTCATTTACTTTGAAGATGCTATAGCAAGAAGGAATGAGACTGGGAGTTCTCTCAGATGGTATTTTCTTGACTATCCAGGACAATCCAGGATGTAGTTTCAGCCAGAACTTTTGGAAGAAACTTCATGAAAGATTGGCACAGTCCCCCACAGCTCAAGAAAGAAGTTATACACTCCATACAAATGTATCGAGTGAACATTTAGACCTGGATTGAAAGGTTCACAATCTGGACACTGCATTTCTCAGTACCTGAAAAAGGACTGGAAAGCTGAGCCCATGTCCACACTACACTTTTATAGTGCTATTATTCCACTTTCAGAATCCTGTGGAATTCTGGGGTTTGTAGTTTACTGAGGCCAAAGAGCTTACTGACTGAGAATCCTAAATGTCCCTCTCTAAACTGCAACGCCCAGGATTCCATAGGAAGTTGAAAGTGGAATAAAAGCACTATAACAGTGTAGTGCAGAAATGGCCATTTTATGCTACAGTTCAGGCTCTGGTCCCTCAAGAAGCATTATTAAGAACATGTACCGTACAACCTATATGTTTACTTAAGAATAGGTCTCACTGGACTCAACGAGAACTTTTTTTCTGCATCTACATGTACACAGTTTTGCTACTCATGTTCCTGTTTTACACACCCACCTGTGGAACCCTCACAGAATAAACAACTGTGTTGACAGTAAACACTATAAAATAAGGAAAGTTGTTAAATAGTGTATGACTACTAGGAAATTCTCAATGACACCTTCTCAATAAATGGTTTATTAGAGGTTGTACAAAACAACAACAGAAAGTAAAGTTCTCTGTTCAGCTTAATATGCAGAGTATGAAGAGGAAGATGAACCCCATCCTTCCCCAGCACATATACATAATCGATAATCAGGGGAAAATACTCTTTAAGGATCACTCGTTTCATTTTTATCCTGTCTTCCCTCCAACAAACTTGTCCAACCTGAGAAAAAACCCTTGAGGTAAGTTAGTTGCTTCCTGTTCATCCACCTGATTGATTAAGGTTAGTGACTAAGACTGGGTGGGAAATTAAAGCAGCAGAAACATTATTTGACTAAATTAGGCTTGTACCTAACAAAATTCAATGTCATTTCAAACAAAATATCTTTTGAAAATTAAAGGTTTTTAAAAAGACCTTTGTTTGTTGTTCGAAGGGGAAAAAAGAGTAAATAATCTCACTAGATAGGCACAAGTCTCGGGAAACAAAAGAATGCTTTGGACCACTAGTCTCCAAATCTCTTTTCTGACGTGAATATCTCATTGAAGCTTCTTCGTGAATTTACTAAGAAAATCAAACACAGGTTGTGGAATTGAATTCTATATGTTTCTGTTAATTTCGCTTCTAATATTCAGTATTGTGTGTGTCTGTGTCTGTGTCTGTGTGTGTACTGCCACAGAGTTAGAAGGGATCTCATTGGCCATCAAATCCAACCTCCTGCTCAATGCAGGATCTCCAGCAAAAGCATCCCCAGCAGGTAGCTGTCCAGCTTCTTTTTGAAGTTGTCCAGAGAAATAGACCCCAACACCTCTCTAGGCAATTGGTTTCACTGCTGAACCATGCTTACAGTTGAAAAGTTTCTTCCTCTGAAATGTAGCTTATAGCACCGGGTATTTATTGACAGCCTCTCATCCAAGTACCAACTAGATTGGCCCTGCTTAGCTTCTAAGATCAGAAAGGATCTGGTGCTTTTAGGGTATTTAGGCCTGTATTTTATATACAATATAAAATGTTGTATTACTGCTCTTTTTCATCTTCTGCAGATGTGTCATCTCTCCCCTAACTCTTTCACCTAGCTTCCCACCCATTTCCAAATCCCACAAAACTTTCTTAATATCAAAACTCTCCATGGAACCCCACCACTACCAGTCGCTTACATTCTGAAACATCCCTTCTGCTGATCCCTGCTCATCCAGCTCCACCACTCCAAACTGCCCAACGCCTATTCTCTCCTCAAATATTCCTTTTCATCTTGTGTCAAAAATGCCTCCCCAACCATCTCTGTGCAACAATCTTCTTCATTCCATCAAATGCTTCCCTACATTAATATTTTCTGGTATGACTTTGAAACAACCTCTTACACCAATATCCAACTGTAACTAAAGCCAAATATGTGCAATTGAAACAATGGCATATATGACCCATGTCTAACGATTTCCTTTCCCTTCCACTTCTTCTATTGTAAGTCTCATGGGGAAGGAACCAACTTCTTTACAGATGTCAAACAGACAGATGACACTGTATACATAAACATTTTTTTGACAAACAATCAAAAACAGTTACTTTGTTTTCAAGAGTTTTCTCAGTATGTAATGTTGATATAACATTATTAAAACTCAGCTTCATCATCCATATTTTCATCTATTCCTGAGGATTTCAAGTATCATTGTACAACTACTATCAATCACAGATCAGGCAAAATCCTCCAAGATGATTTTCAAAGTACTAAGAAACCATTCACATGCAGAAATATTTGGCAATAGACACAATTCAGGGAAGGCTCCTGAGCTTTGGATGCAAAATATCTCTGGAATCCCTTCATCTGACTGAGCAAGCCCCTTGATATTCTTGAACCACAGTGAACTATTCATTTATTATCTTCCCCTTTCCCCGGACTCAATGTGGAACTACAGAGAAAAGGTTGTTGGGGCCTTATAAAAATCATGGTGTAGAAGAAGAATGAAAGAAAAATGAAGGGATAGAGAGGACATTCTGAGGTACAATGGAAATTCACTGAACCTTCATCTACTGAATTGTTTTTAGACTCTGGGCTAGAAATAACTTTTGGAAGGAGTGGCAATTGGTTAGTAATGCTGTTGTCTTTGTTGTTGAGTTGTGTTTGACTTATGGTGGCTCTAAAGCACACTTATCATTTGGGTTTTCTTGGCAAGATTTATTGCCTTACTGTTAGACTGGAAGAGTGTGACTTGCCCAAGGTTTTCCAATGGGTTTCCATGGCTGAGTGGGGACTTATAACACAGCTGATCATTACCCAGTTAGGGATGAAAATCCTCACTGGTTTTATTATATGCAAGCTTTATGTTTCTATGACTTTTCACATTTCAGGACTTTTTTAGGCCAAAGTTTGGTTTGTGAAAGGTGTCTTTTGCTTGTTTGTTTTGCAAAAAAAAAAAATGTTCTGGTGAAAAATACAGTATTTTTGTGTAACTATCCTTGTGTAACTCTTTTTACACTGTTGCTGCTGCTGATAGGGGAAAGTGTTATTTCCTCTCCTACTCTCTCACAAGGGCCAAAAGCCATGCAGTGGTTGAGAGTTAGTTCTTGACCTGTTTAGACAGCCTTTCTTATTGAGGGTGATTTTACAAATACTCTTTAATTCTTATAGCAGAAATACAAAATTGTGTCCCTAAACAAGTAAGTGCAAACTCCCATGGCATTAGAAATAAGCAGTGTGTGTTTATTTTTATCAACCACTTCTATACGATACACACAAATGGGATTGTTCTCTATGCCACAATGATGAGGATGGCAGAACAATGGTACAGACCTTTGTGGTGTATTTTCCATGTGTAACTTCTTTCAATTAGCATCAACAGTAATTTGATACACTATTTTTCCTGTATAGCTGCAGCACATGCATATGGGGGTGCTCGGGCAACTGTTATGTGCAGCAGTAGCATACTGCATGAAAGCAAATGCTGGCTTTGTGAAACATTATTTCTCATATATGAGACACAACCATTGCTCTATAGCTTCATGTCCCATTTTCTATATATAAGAAAGGAGGGGTTGGGAAAAGGAGGCAGCAGTTTTATGTTCAAATCCTTTTCCAGGGCTGCAGTGTACAGGCAGCCAAATTAGAGATGCACCCAAGCAAATTAAAGCTTTTCTGAAGAGAAAAGGGGGTGGGAGAGAACCAGCGGTGTTTAAAATTAGAAACTGTCTTCAAAGCCGATAACAGTTAAATATAAATGAGGAAATCTAACAGATGACTTTTTAACAATGCTTTCAGTCCTGAAAGACTCTTTTGCCAGTGTATAGCCCACTACAAATTATAACAGGTGATATTCTTGCAGCTTAGATTAACCAAAACAACTGGGATGGAGAAACAGAAGGAGGAAGAAGTAGGCCTTGCTAAGTGTGCTAAGGCACTTGAGCTAAATGATTCAATCTAATATTTTTCACGCAATGATGGATTAGTCTGGTTGGCTTCAACAGCCCTGACAACTTATTCCATAGTCATTGCTCATGTTGTTTTGATACTAGCCAATTTTTGCCTTAAATGAACCTTACTACATACATCATCTCATTCTGATTTAAAGTACATATTCACCAAATGTAAGGAAGACATATGGATATTCATTGCCAGCATTATTCTTGCATTTAATTTTTAGACACAGAGTAATCCAATCTCTAGTTCCATCTAGAGTAGACTGGCTAACTCCAACTGGGCCTAGGATTCAGACCTAGAACAAACATATGTAATAAATGATATCAATAAATAAAATACAACATTTGAAATGTCTTTATGATGATCAAAGCTGTATAGAACAAGTCTGAGACACTATCAGCACAGGTACATGAAAATCATACCAACATCCATGAAAAAGTATTCAGCAGGGAAGCTTACTCAGTGCAATCTACAGATGAAAATCTTCTCTTATTTTTATTTCACATGCAAGATTTAAGAAGAGCGCACACATGCCACACCAAGACCCAAAGAGTTTTTTACAAACATATTTTGTTGATATTTCACATTTTAGGACTTTTTTTTTTTTTTTTGATAGAAGGTTGTTGTTGTTTTTAACAAAACCAACATCTTGGGTAGAAAACATTGCACTTTCAATAAAATACAGTGTTCTACACAAAAACTTTCTTTTCTCAAAATAAGATCACACAAAAACACCCAGGGGAAAAAGAAACTCATGGTAGCAGACCATTTGATTGATGCAGTTCCTTAATATGGTGAAAAGTTATTTCTTGTCAACCCCCTCTCTCAAAATTGCAAGTATTCTTCATATTTCTAGCTGCAACTAATGTCAGGGATTCCAGGCAGGGAACCCTGGAGAAAATGATCAGCCCACTGCAAAGGTGTGGCAGCATGCCCCAGCTGTGAGTAATTGCAAGCTTTAATGTAAGGAAAAACATATAAAGCTTTATTTTAGTTAAGATCTGCTGTTTGCACTGCTTGAACACAATACAGATAAAATACTGTGTCTGGCCATTACGAATGTACAAACCATCAGAAGCTTCAACAGAAAGGCTCATGACAGAAGCACACAGTACCTTCTTTACTTAGTAATTATGTGGCCAAAAAGAAACCACTAGTAAAATTGTCCCAATGCAGCACACGTATCAACATAGAAAACTGTGCCACTTGTACACTGAGGCATATCCAATGTATACACTTGATATCTAATAGCAATTTTTATACAGTACCAATACAGCAATTAGTAATTGTTTAATCCATACAACTATGGCAATTCGGACAACTAACTGAAGCTTTTAGTTTAATAAGTTTAATAAGTTGCCAGTATTAGCTACCATAATTGACATGTCATTTAATTCCTTGACCTCTACTTTCTTTCACACAGGCATTATCTTAGTATTTGAATAACACAATGGACCATAACTCATGAACATGATCACAAAGGTATATGTGTGTTCCTAGAATATTATCCAGTAATTTTGTTGTGATGTGCCTTCAACCCTAAGGCAACCCTATCACGGAGTTTTATTGGCAAGATTTGTTCAGACGGTTTTGTCTTTGCCGTCCTCTTAGGCTGAGAGAGTATGACTTGACCAAGATCACCTAGTGGGTGTCCATGGTAAAGCAGGAATTTGAACCCTGGTCTCCAGAATCATAGTCCAATGCTCAAATCACTACACCAACCAACATCTCAAAAAAATCATGCAAGGCTTCAAATTTACTAGTACTCTTCATCAAGATAAACAGCACAAAAATAGCAGGCAGAGAAAAGAATCAAAACCAGCTAAGCACAAAAATTAGTCCAGCTGATATAAACCATCATCTCAACATTAGGAATCATTCATTAAAAAGCAAAGAAACAAGTAAATGAAATTCCTTCATCAGCATTAAAGTTGTTCTGCAGATGTGTCCTCATTAAACTGTTACACAGTAATTTCTATATTTGTCAATATCTATAGTTCAAGAATATGACAGCCAGTGTGGTGTCATGGTTTGAATGTTGGACTACAACTCTGGAGACAAAGGTCTGGATTCCCACTTGGGCATGAGCACCCACTGGGTGACCTTGGGCAAGTCACACTCTCAGCCTCAAAGAAAAGCAAAAGCAATGCTCCTCTGAACAAACTTGACAAACAAATTCCATGATAGGTTCACCTTAGGCTTGAAGATATACAACAGCAACAACAACAACTCAAAGACACAAAGATTTGCCAAAGTGATCACCATACTGGTACGATATATCATCCATCCTCAATGCAGCTATCTTGCAACACCAATATACCTGTTGTATTTCCACCTCCATCAGTATCTCCAAAGAAGTTGACAGATATTCACAAAAGTATATGTTAAAGTAAACATGCTAGTCTAGATGATGCTTGATTTCTTCATTCCCTTATACCCTTTTCTTTTTTATTCTACTTATATAGAAAACTAAGGGCTTAGATATGAATATAAGTTCAGGGCCAATACTGCTTTTCTTTCTTTCCTTTTTTCTTTCTTAAAATGTCACTTTTGACATTACACACAAGCATGGGAGCCAGAAATTCCGGTTTGCAACGTATTACCAGAATCCCCACAGAACACTGTACTAATTCATCTGAGGCTCACAGAATGGTTGTTCTATCCGTAACTGAAAAGCATTTTGTAACACAGAACCATCACTGCCTCCACAATCCAATAACTGGGATACTTTGCATCAGGAGACTCAGATGGCAAGCAGCAGTATTATATTTAATGAACTAATGAAGAAAATAGTACTTAAATGCCAGACGCAGGCTTTTATTTTAAACTGCACTACTTATTCTCTCACTTTTAAGAAGTGTCAGGACATGAAATTTCCTAGCAGCAGAATTAAATATATGAAAGCATTTTGTCAGAATAGCAGCTACTGTTATTACAGTGTGACACTAGCTGTTCCTATGGTAAAGCTTCAACCCCGCTGAAGTAAGACACACTTTAGCATAATCAATTTCTGCAGCACAAAAACATTAAAATGCATTTGTTTTGGTTTTTCCTTAGAAACTAGTTGAAAAATGTTCTATGTTCTCATCTCATCTCCCATTTCTCATCCTAGATAACAGGATATAGGAATATTCACATTTATTTTTAAACTACAAGAAGCAATTTTTAAAAAATAAGAATAAGAATATTCTTATTTTTAAAAAATAAGAAATAAAAAAATAAGAATATATTCTGACCCCTATTATTAGTCCCAGCTAATGAACTGTTGAATGACAAGTCTATACTTCTGTAAATCCAATTGATTCAATGGATCTTCTCCAGTTAGATCTTGTCTAGATTCACACCAATGGATATTAGATGTGATTGAACTTTCTGAAAGGTGTCCATGCTGATTTATGAATACACTAAAGGACAAATCCAGGAAGACTAAGAAACCCTGTCATAATAAATGTGTTAATCTTTTAGTTAATACAGCTAGTTTTGTACATCATGTGTGAGCCACTTTGCTTTTGTCAAATTTCCAAGAAAAGGTCTATAAACATAATCATCCCTTTTAATATCTTAATACACAGTTCTTTACATTTCTGTAATGCATCAGGTGTGTCCTTTAAAATCAGTGCAATAAAGTCTATGGTTCTCATTCAGCGGTAACTGCAGAACCACTAGCAATCTGAAATTGAGTCAGAAAAGCATGCAGGTATACACAATGTTTTCTAAATACAAAGATCAAACCAAAAGCCAGCACACTGTAAAAATGGGAAAGCATCCAAAAGAAGGATTTCTGCTGTTCTCGGGCATAAATATTTATCAACCAAAGCAAAAGAATGAGTTGCTCCTCTGCAAGCAAGGAATTTATTCAGAAAACATTAAAAGGGAGGGGGAAATGTTGTTTTTTTGAAGTCAAGCTGGGCTCCAGAAGAGAACCCCAGCTAAGAAGCTGAACTAATCACTTTTACTGTTGTCAAGGAGAAAATGAAGCCTCTTCCAGAACTCTCAGCTATCACCCTGCCCAGCCACCTGCTGAGCAGAAAGCAACCCAGAATGGCAAAAGTCTCATCAGATCACATGCAAGATGATGCTCATTTGCAAGTTGAGATACACGATCAATGGAAGTCACCAGGGCAAAAAAAATGTTCCATGTTCATCTTGTGACAGCTGCACCTTTTCTACCTTTCATTTCCTTTAACTCCTCAGATAAACAGAATCAGCTTAATTGCTTTCCTAATAAGTATTAAGAGACAATCATGTGAAATAGATGGTTGCTCACTGAAAATGTGGTCAGATGACGACAGGGAGTCTATTAGTGGTAAACTCGCTTAATTCTTTAATTATCTCTTTTTGATCAAAGTCAGCTCTCTCGTGAAGAAATTGGAAGGAGAAGAAAATGGAGGGGCTTTAATAATGAGGCCTTTACTGTCCACACTGCTTGCTATAAGTGGAAGGAGGAATTGGTGATGAGGTATGAGAAATGACAGCACTGATTGGTTGCATGCCACTAAATCTCATGATAATAAGGGTTTATTATCAACAGAAGTTTCCATTTCAGGACTTTTTTGCACTTCTGGATAGAACTCTGTACACTTAGTGTTTGCTTCTCAAACTCTTGTTGAACTTGCTGAAGCAGACAGCAGTTGTAGCTATCTAATCAGGAATTTCCTCCACACATCAGGCTGCACAAATTGTTGCTAATTCATTAGAAGCCTGCTTTGCCTCTGCATTAGAAGAACTCAGCAAATGACTCTCCTGAACCTTAAAATGTATTCTCTCTTTGGATTTTTGTGTGTGCACCATTTGCTCCCTGCCAACTCTTATTTCCTCATTCATTGCTCCTTCCTTCCAATGTCCAGTTTCATATACCACTAATTTTTGTTAATCTTACTGTGCCTTCCTGGTGTTCACTCTTAGACTGACTTTACAAATAGACTGAAAATCTAGTAGACTAGCTCAGGCACTGCAGACTTCAGTAGGACTGATTTTCAGATCAATATGTGTAAGAATAGTTACTATGCTTTGCTTGGAGCTAGCATTTATCCATATAGACGCTCACATGCAAGTGGAGTTCCTTGTTATGTACCATCACAGGCTGTGATCATGTAACAACAACAGAAGTGATAGATTTTATTTCTTATTGCTAAACTGTACATGACACAGAGGAAGAAGATCCAGTTCTTCTCTAAGCTGATGCTTCCTTTTGGTAAATACAATATTTTCTAGAGAATATAATATTCATTTCCTGAGGACTAGAAGTCAGTGCTATCATATGACATATATTTACAATAATCTACCCTACCCTAAAAATAAGGGTGAGAAGGTAGAGAAATATCATTCCAAAACAGTTCATCAAATGTATTAAAGTAATAAAATTTTCTTATATAAAACACTGAAATTATGACTAAAGTTTCTGGTCAATCCAATTGAAATGTAATGTGTACCAAAAATATGAACACATGTGAATACTCCCAATGATAGTAATTCTTGTGTAACATAAAATGTGTCACAATTCACTACCACAGCAAGCCAGCAAAAACATTGTACTTGTACAATAAGATGAGCCCAATATAATAATTGTTTTATTATAAGCACCACTATTGTATTAAATATATACATTTCAAATACAATCTGAATTAGGAAAGAATAACTGAGAAGCAATGATTCAGATGAGATGTTATAAGAAAGAACAGGCTTTGAGAAATAATATCACTCCAATGCCTTCACTTCCTTGAGCCATTATTCCTAGTTATGGTGATGATGCATGTGTTATGCCGGCTATGTTATCCCAAATGGGGGCTCCTAGATATCGCTTTGACATCGCTTAATTCGGCCCTGGCTAGACTCTGCTCGGCGGCCCCGCTGCACGTGTTTGGGTTGTTTTCCGAAACAGGCACGTACTGGCTGCAGCTGACTAACGGCTCACATTCCATCCCCCATTCAAGCCCGCAACTCTTAAGCCTCACGTAGCTTCAGGGGACTCCCATACCCACACTAGCAGCATGGTTTCCCGCCAAACCATACCTTTCAGAGGGCCATCAACTCACTGGCCACTCTTTTGTCTTTCAGTGCAAATCCCATCATGTTAACACTGACCTCACCAGATCCTTTTGTCTAGCATTGAAACTCCTTTTATTCCTATTTGGTTTGCCATAGCCGACAGGCATAATCCACCCTATATAAGGTCCCCAATTTTGGAACTTCTTTGGTTCCCCTTGAACATCCATCTCGTCCTGCTGCCGGTTTGTTCAGGAGTTCCCCTCAGCATCCATGCTGAGCCCATCTTCCTCCGCTTCAGTTCTTCAGGACAACGTGGCTAGATGTTGTATCACCCGCTTTTCCCTCAGCAATCCCTCTTTCTTATTCTTTAAGTTAGTTAGTGTGCGTGTTGTTGATTTTACTGTTTATGTTTAATAAAGTTGTACTTGTTTATTTAAAATCCTATTGACTGTCTCTCTGACCTGAAGCCGTAGACATAGGGTGAAAGATCTCGCTGTGTTACCCTGCCTTTTGCTAGCTGAAACAGTGTTCTGAGTTTAATTTCCCCACCTTCGGTATTTTAATTGGCAAAGCCGGACGCCCCTCGCGATACCCCCAATTGTCAGGGTAACACACGTAACAATTGAAAAGAAAATGTCAGTCATGTAGACTAGCCACTCAGTTATTTAAAAGGCTAGTTGAATGTATTCATTTTGATTAAGTAACTCATAACACAGAAAAGGCTTATGCCTATGCACTCTCATCACTGCACCATCCTCTCTGTTCTCTCTTCTCAGTCTATCACTACTAAGCATGACTTGGGTTAACTGATCATCATTTCCAGTTGTTTCTGAACCTGGTTATTATGGTCACTAGGACCAGAACAAAATAGAATAATAACTTTGGGCCATCTTTAATCAATATCAACTTATTGTTCAGAAAGTATTAAAGACTCCAAACATTGAAGTTACTTTGCTCTTGCCAAAATGAAACACAGGTAAGATATGAGTATATCTTGGTTGTGCTGTGGATAGGGTTTTCATAGTGCAGTGGTACACATATGCATTCTGAATTAAACTTCAGTTAAATTCAGTGGGGCTGAATCCCAGGCAAGTTAAGTATAGGACTGTACATACTCCCTCCAAAAAACAAACAAACAACAAAAAAAACAACCCACTTTCTAAATGAATAAAGTAGCAATATGAGGCACTTTCCGCAGTAGCCTGTGACATTGTCATGGCCCTCTCCCCTCCCAAGGTGGCACAACTACAGATTAAATCATTGATGGATTTTCCCCATCAATGAAATGTGATTGCTCCACGATCCCACACTTACCTGTTCTGCGGATGCCCTGGAAATGCAATGGTGGTGCTTCTTGCCTGAGAGCAGGAACTGCCCGTTGTGTTCCCTTCTGCAGGGAGCCAGTCCTGTGCAGAGGGGAGCGCTGCTGTCATGCTCCCTTCCTTGCAGAGTCGCTGCTGGGATCTCTGCTGGAGGACCATGCAAGAAAGTAGGGTGCAGAAAGGGACTAAGTCTGCAATAGGGGCCACCAACCAAACACAATTACACATACCTAATATTTGATCTAATGCGCCACTGAGATTATAAAGACAAAATTTAGGTTTACAGCATTTTAAATTCTAAGGTAAGCATGCTAAATATAGAATATCTTGGCAATAATAAAATATAACTGCATACTATTGAATTCAGAATTGTTATAACAATTGTAAATTATTAAACATTGCAGTATGATTCTACTCTGAAAAATATATACAGAAATAATAAGGAAGTATTGAAATATTTTGCATGATGGTTAAGATACTCTTTATGCAACACATAATCTATTTACTGTATTTTATATGAACTAAACTTCAATTTCTCACCACAAACAACTTCTCTTGATAACTTCTGTTGTTGTGTGCCTTCAAGTCATTTTTTACTTATGATGACCCTAAGACAAACCTATCATGGGAGGCCCAAGATTTATTTCAAGAGGGCTTGCTTTTGTCCTCCTCTGAGGCTGTGACTTGCCTTACCCAGGAGGTTTCCATGGCTGAGTAGGGATTTGATCTCCAGAGTCGTAATCTAATTTTCAAACCACTACACCATGCTGGCTCCCAGATATAATATAATATAATATAATATAATATAATATAATATATATATATATTATATAATTTTGAGAAAATTAGTTCTCATTTTTAAGCAGCTAATTAAATAATATATTATAATTAAGTGACTCTGGAGTTTTCCTCCAGTAAAACAAACAATACACAGTAAACACACTTATTTTTAAGTTGACTGGTTCTGTAAGTCCAACTTAATACAGTGCCATGATACTAACACTTAACCCTAACTTCATCTTTTAAACACAAGCTTCATGTAAAAGGGCTAGAGTCCTAACTGTTTCCTCAGAACCGATTAGTTTAGTTGATGCAGTGCAATTTTTTTTTGTTATCAGTGGCTTTAGATAACACAGGCAGACTCAGTAGTTATAAAACAACCTGTATTCTTTATAGTAGTAACATTAAAGTATCTTTTCAAAGTTCATGTAAAATGCAGTGTTGTTACATTAACTAGTTCACACCTCTTACAATCTAGCCAATGTCTGCTGGGGATCCCAGCATCAACTCTGCTGGGAGGGGAGTATGACTGGCTGACTCCATGGTGAAGGAAGAGCGATGGGCATGCCTCTTCCTTGTACAGTGCAGCTGGGTATTTCCCCAGGCTGTGCTGGGGCAGGAAGCACAGCTGCACTTCTGTGGCTTAGCAGGCCAGATAAGTCTGGGATGGTGGAGCAATTGTGAGTCACTGATAGGGAAAACCCGCCAATGATTTAATCTGTGATTGCACCGGCTGGGGATGGGAGAAGGATGGGACCGCAATTATATCATGCAGAACTGTCGTTGCAGCGCTCTCCTTCTCCTGTCCCCATGGCGGGTTGGGAGGGTGGTGCGGAAATGGCCCAGTTCATTGTGTGTTTTTCTCAGTTACTTAAAAACAAACCAGCCTCTGTCTCTGAACAAAATCTCACTAAAGACTCTCTTTGCAAATGGAATCTCTGGCTTATACATTATTCTTATCATCCATAAGCCCCTCCCATGCACAGAACTGTGCTGGGTTTCAGTCTTAAGGTACTATTTCTGTTGCCCAGCAACTCACCATCAAGTTGCACTTGCATTCCAACCAGCTGGCCCCAAAAAGCAACTTCATCACAACATGTAATTACAAACATGCTAAATTGAACCACCTGCTGGCTTCTATATCTGAAAAAACTGAAGGAACTGGCCAGAATTCAAAGTACTATGAAACTAAATTCAAATGTCCAAGGAGACTTTGAAATTTTGAATCCCTATTTCCTCTGGTCAGAGCTTCCTCAGCTTGAAACCAACGCCTTCTCCATTCTATGTTAAAAGATGTTAAAAACGTATAAGAAAGATGCCTCCTTTTCCTTTTGGATGTGCCCAGACTGGAAGCCCTTTTCACCTGTACTGGACTGCATTTGATCTGAATACTATTGTGAGCAAAGGGGACTATTTAAATTTTGTTACAAGTCTCAACTTGTAGAAGAATGCTATTTGGAGTAAAAGTCTGAACGTGAGGAACGAATGGAACCTGTTTAATTGAAGTTTAATTGTATACAGAGGGTATGAATGTTGTTTGGACTTGAATACAAAGCAGAGGGATTGGGGTTATAGCCCTGTTTGGTTTTATGTATGGAACTAAAATTAAATATTGTGACTTACAGAGATTTAGTTGTTCACAGTAGTAATATAGGTAACTGCTATTGAATCTGCATTACCAGTATTTTTGTATAATGTATTTTTGTAATGTATAATGTATTTTTGTAATGTCCAAAGTGCTCTGTAATTGAAGTGTTAGGTATTCAAAGCTCTGCAGTGTAAGAGTTTATGATATAATCTTAATTTCTGTTCACACCTCTCTTTTGTGGGGCCTCTCCTAAGGTGGTAAGCTGAGGTAGTAACTGTAATTTATAGAACCTATGCAAGATAAGTGTTCTTAGGTCTGCTTAGTTTAAAACACCCTGTCCTAAATATCTTATTCTAAGCAATTCAGTATTATTATGTAGTAAGTTTTACAATGTACAAAATGAGATCTGGAAAAGTCAGAGGAATTGAGCTACAGGCTAGAAGGGACTCCTTTGATGATCCTCCTGAGTACCATAAGAAGTTTATGGATGAGTGTAAGTCAGTAATGACTGATGTTAGAAAAGACCTGAAGGACCTTAAATCACAAATGTTAGAAATGAAAGATGTTTTAGATCAGGTCCAGAAGGACATATCAGTAAATCGGAAAGAGATAGATAATAACAAAAAAGATATTCAGGCTTTAAAACAGAGAATGGTCTCATCAGAAGAGTTAGAGAAAAAAATGGACAAACTAGCCCTTTTGGAACAGAAACATATGGAATCTAGGCTACGCATCAGAGGGCTTGAGGAGGAAAGTAAAGAAGACTTAAGGAAAAGAATTGTTGGTTTGCTTCCTGAATTCTTAAGAGGTTGATGAGGAAACGGTTGACTCTGAAATAGACACCACTTACAGAGTCCAATCCGTTATAGCTAAAAAGAAGAAACTCCCAAGAGATATTGTAATTTACCAAGAAATTGGTTAAAGAAAGAATAATAGAAGAACATAATAAAACTCCTTTGACCGACAAAGGAAAGCACTTACTGTTCTTTGAGAGATTCCTACGAGATTATTGAGGAAGAGGAAGGACTATGATTTCTTAGTAAGCAAATTGAGAGCTAATAATATTATGCTTTGTTGGGACCAGATTGAGAGAGTGATATTCAATTATAAAAAACACAGGTTCCGACTCAACTCCATAGATAAGGTGCAGGACTTTTTAAGAAGATTCGGGAGTGAGCTCAGCAGATTGGATCTTAAGTCATTGTCTAAGGTTGAAGAATACTCGAGAGGAAATGATCATTTACACACAGTGAAGAGAGGCATGCAAGACAGACCTCATATCCAAACTTCGTGTGAAAAGGAAGTAGAGAGGACTGAGGAACAGGAATCTGATCATGTTTTAAGGACAGAACACTACCTAGAAGAAAAAAGGAATATTGAGAAGACAAACGATTTGGAGGTGAGCTTTATTGATTTAGATGTGGAGATTGCGACACTCTCAAAAGCGAAAGAATAATGATGTGTTCAATCATCTCTTGGAATGTGAATGGCCTGAACTCGGTTATAAAGAGGAAGAAAATCTGGCATTTTATAAGGAAACTGAATCCAGCCATTTGTTGTCTGCAAGAAACACACATAAAAAAGAGAGATGAAAAATGGCTATTGAAACCGCAGTTAGGTGAAGCATTTATTTCAGCTTTGACAGTTAAAAAGAGGGGGTACTCATGTATGTTAAACCATATTACAAACCCAGATTGGTCTTTTCCAACAATAAAGGGAGATTTTTAGGAGTTGAGATCCATTTGGATGGTCGTACTCTTCTTATGGTTGACATTTATGTCCCTTGTAACAAGAACAGAAAACGTTATGAAGACCTTAAAAAGAATATTTTGAAATATCATTATGAGAATATCTCAATTGTTGGGGACTTTAATGGAGTATTGAATTCTAAATTGGATAGAACGGTACAATCTCAGCAAAGGAAACACCAAGGGGAGCTACTGAAAGAATTTTTATATTTAGTGGATGAACTTCGAATGGTAGATGTATGGAGATTCAGGCACCCTTGGGTTAAAGACTTTCCTTTCCTTTCAAATCATCATGGTACCTGGTCCAGGATAGATATGATTTGGCTCTCCAAAATGCTCTTGAATAGTGTGCGGAAAGTGGAAATGCTATTAAAATCTCAAAGTGATCACAGTCCTATGAAATTAGTCTTAGATTTACATGACAGACCAAGAACTTGGAGGCTGAATGAATATATCCTGTGACAGGAAGATATTGTAACATCATGTAGGACTCAACTGGACAAATATTTTAAGATAAATATGGATAATGAAACTAAGATAACAATTGTTTGGGATGCTGCCAAGGCTTTTTTATGAGGTATTCTTATTCAGAAAACTGAGGAAAGGGCTGAAAAAAGAAAAGAATACTTTAATGAGTTAAAGAATAAGTATGGTAACTGAAGCCCCTGTCAGAGCTGCTGATGACTAGCAGCAGCTGTTGGTCCCTGTTGCTCTGGCTGGACATGAGTCCTGCAGCTCAAGAGGTCCCCCTGCTGCCATGGACCAAGCAGGCACAGACGTTCTTCTGCCTGCTCTTTTAGAGCAACAGGGGTCCAATTCTGTGCCTGCTCCTTTGGAGCAACAGGGATCCGATTCTGAAGAGGCTCTGGAGCCTGGTTCAATAAGCCCCCAATCAAGGTGGAAACTCAAGAGGACTGTGCAAAGGGAGGCTTCCTTAGCTAAGTTTAAGAAGCGGTGACTGGACACACCTGTGCCTGGGCTATATAACTGCCTGCCTGGATGCTTCCCTTTGCTTATGGCAAACTTTTTACCAGCTCTCCTCCTGCCTGTGTGACTTGCTCCCAGCACTCAGTTCCTGATACCCTGAATTGATTGCTGGACTCTTGACCCTTGGCTTTGGAACTCTGACTATGGCTTCACCTGGTGCTCTGGTAAATGAACTTCCTAGAGTAAGTGCTTGCTTGTCTCCTCCTGGCTGGACTTTGCTGGCTCTCCCACTCTCTTCTCCAGGTCTCTGACCTTGATAATAAGGTTGTTGAGGTAGAGAAAAGGTTGAAACTTGAACCTGAGAATAAAAAACTAAACATAAACCTGGTGGTTCTGCAAAAAACAGTTATCTATGATGATGGGCGAGGAAGTGGAGTGGAAACGTAAATAAGCTAAACAGAAGTATTTTGACAATGCTCAAAAACCTGGTATGTGGCTTGCTTGTAAATTAAGGAAAGAGAAAGAGAAGCATATAGTATCTCAACTTAAAGATGGTGAGTGTGTTATTACAGACACAAACGAAATAAAGAAAGTTTTATATAATTATTTTGAGAATTTGTATTGTGAGGGCTCTGTATTGGATACTGAGAGAATGGAAGATTACTTGTGCTCTCAAAACCTCTTAAAGTTAATGGTTGAACATAATGAGATTACTGAATAGACCAATCTCCCTGACAGAAATTAATGATGCAATAGATGGGGCAAATTCTGAGAAAGCACCCAGTCCTGATGGCCTCCCAGCTAGTTGCTATAAAATACTTAAAACAACTTATTAAACCATTGCAAAAATTGTTCAATTCTTTATGCAACTTACGTCAAACTCTTAATAGTTGGCAGGGTGCCAATATTGTTTTAATCCCTAAGACAGAATCAGAGGTGTGTCAATGTGAGGATTTCAGACCGATTTCACTCCTCGATGACGATTATAAGATCTTTGTTTCAATATTGACCAATCATCTTAGGAAGATCTTACCGAACTATACAGATAAAGATCAATCTGGTTTTCTCCCAGCCCAACATATGAAGGATAATATGAGAACAGTGATTAACATCTTAGAATATTTTGAAACACATAATGAAATGAAGGGTGCACTACTGTTTCTTGATGAGGAGAAGGCATTTGATAGTGTTAGATGAGACTTCATTATAAAGCTATTAGAGAACTTGGAATTTGAACAATCATTCGTAACATGGATAAAGCTTATTTATTCTAAGCAAAATGCACGCTTGATAATTAATTTGGACCAATCGGAAAATATCCATATAGAGAAAGGTACTAGACAAGGGTGCCCATTGTCACTGTTGCTCTTTGTATTGGTGCTGGAGGACCTTCTCAGGGACAGGAAGAGATTAGGGGTGTTAAAATTGGGAAAGACGAATATAAATTAAGAGCTTATACAGATGATGTGGTTCTCTTCCTGGAAGACCCAGTTCCACAACTCCCAAGAATTAATAGAATGTTCAACCTATTCGGTCAGGTGACAGAATTAAGAGTTAACAAATCAAAAACCAAAATCATAACTAGAAACATTAAGAATAATGAAAGGACCCGACTAGAAGATATATCTGGATATCAATGTGTTACAAAAGTAAAATACACAAGTGTTTATATTATGAATAACAGTGCCCAGCTTTTTAAAAATAACTATCTACCTGTTTGGCAACAAACCAACAACAAATTGGAAAGAGGGAAACATTTGGACCTTACTATGTTGGGTAGGGTCTCTTCAATAAAAATGAGCATCCTTCCATAAATGTTATTTTTACTAGAAATGATACTGGTACAGATTTCAGAAAAATGGCTTGACAATTGTAGAAAAGATTGTTAAGTTTTTGCAGAAAGGTAAAAACTGGTGATTTAAATTAAAACCTATGACAGACTCTAGGGACAGAGGAGGATTTGCTTTTCCTGACCTTACTCTGTATCATGCTGCAGCTTGTCTGGTTTGGATGATACCATGAGTGTTATTAGATGATAGGAAACTTCTAACATTAGAAAAACATGACCTCTTTTTTGGTTGGCATGCCTACCTATGGTATGGCAAAGCTGAGGTCCAAAAAACAATTAAAAACCATGTTTTCTTAAAATTCCTTTACAGAATTTGTGTTAAATATAAATACACGTTGTGCCCAGAATTACCATCTTGGATATTCCCAGTAGAAGCCTTATCTATTAATACTTTAATAGGACAGGTTGAGTGACTCACCTATAAGGAATTGATACATAAAAACGGAGACCAGTTAAGACTATGGAGCCAATTGCAGTTAAATCAGATAGGGATTAAAATGCAACAGTTCTCTTAAATGCAGATAACAGAAAGATTTAAAAAAGATATGGCTCAAGGAGGTATAGACCTTGAAATTGGGGAATTTGAAAATATCCTTAGAAAAGGAGACAGACATCTGCTTTCCAAACTTTACAAACTGGTATTAAGGAATGAATTAGTAGAGGAAATGGTTAAAGTGTATATGTTAAAATGGGCAGGAGATGTAGGGCATGAGATCTATTTGGATGAATGGGAAAAAATATGGAGGAATAACTCCAAGTTTACAAGGTCATATATATTGCAGGAACATGTCCTAAAAATATTCTATAGGTAGCACTTGCCACCAGTTAGAATTGCTATAATGCTTACTAGTGTGAGTAACAGATGTTGGAAATGTGAAAGGGAACCAAAGACCTTTTTCCACCTATGGTGGAATTACGATAGAGAAAAAAAAAATTGGTTCATGATAAAAGCCAAGATGCAAATGATCCTTGGTATTGGGTTAGAATTAAAACCAACTTTTTTTCTTTTGGATATCCCCAACTCGGTAGATAAAAAACAGGAAAATATCCATGGCAGACTGATATGGCATGTTAGTGGCAGCGAGAATTGTATTTGCAAGGCACTGGAAGAAAACCTCTATTCTAACAGAGGAGGAGTGGTTAGACAAACCAACAGAATTAGTGGAAATGGACAAACTCTCCCATATGCTAAAAAATGAAAAGAATACTAAATTTCTTTCAAGTTGGAAACTACTGATAGATTTTATACAATATGAAATGGGCAATGTTAATGGATTTAAATGCTAGGACAGTAATAACCCGAGCTAAAAAGTCTTTCTTTAGGAGGTGTCCTTTGTCAGATTCACTAGAATACTTTAAAAACTCATTCTCTTCTAACATAGGAAGTAAACAAAATGGAGACATTAAGGAGGACACAGATACCATGACAGCATTCGTATCCTTTTCATCTTCCTTTTCAAATATTTAAAATTTGGATCTAGTATATTGGATAACTCTAAAAGCCCTTTAAGAGGTAAAGGTAGTTAACCCTTTGGCAGAAAAAAATTGTTATCTTCTTTGGGGAAAGGGAAGGAGATTAGATTAAGGAAAATAGTTGTTTAAGGGCTCTTATTATAAGGTATTTTATTATAATGTAATATCATGAGGTTATGTACTAGTTTAAAGGAAAATGATGAATTACCGAGGGGTAATAAGGATTTATATATCAGATGCTGGTTCTGTCCAGTGGGGGAAGTTCTTTTTGTGTCCTTTGCTTGTATGTCCAGTGATATTTATTAAATTCCCTTTTTTTTATTAGATTGTAACATACGATGGATTAGACCTATGTGGGACTTTTAGAGTTAGAATATTAAATGGCATGTGTCCCTTTGACTTATTGTATACATGCATGAATACCCTATTTATTTCATATAGATCTGTTTATATATGTATCTGGTCCCCCCCTTTTCTTTTTTTTCTTTTCTCACTAGAAAAATTCAATAAAAATATATTTTAAAAATGTTAAAAACTATGTTAAAAGTTAAAATAAAATCCCAAACCAACAAACTAGTAGCTTGTTGTTGTGACTTCAAGTCATTGCCAATTTATGGCAACCCTAAGGTGAACCTATCACAAGGTTTTCTGGGGCTGAGGGTGTGATGTGCCCAGTGTGTTTCCATGGCCTAACGGGAACTGAACCCTGGTCTCCAGAGTTATTCAAGAATCCTGGAGGAGATAGGAAAATGATCCCACAAGTCAAAGAGTTAAGTTTCCTTTATTTCATGTGGAGCCAACCTGCTCTTATTTCTGTGATCAGACCTTGTTTTGGCAAAACTCTAGGGCTGTTACAATCTGTCCTGCAGCTCATTAAACAAAATACATTATAGTTAAAACAGGGACAGAAAAAATTTGTTCAGTTAATATTTGAATATTAATTTATTTAATACTTTTGCACCACTATATAAACTGAAATACATTTATTGTTTGAAACTCACACTTGTTGAATTTTTTAATGGAATTCTCATATTAAAAATGCATACAAAAATGCATAGCTTAAGGAAAAGTGTAGTTGAGATGTGGCTGTTAATGGAAATGCCATTAAAACATTATATTACATTATATTAGAAAGCACACTTGAAAAATGCATACATTAGACACAATTGTATAAAACTATGTTAAAAATGCATATAAATGAACACTGTTTTCCATTTAAACTTTTAAAAAAATTTCCAGTGACTGTGACCAATTCAAATAAAGATTAGAAAAATTTTCAGACTTCAAGACAAACTATAGTTAAGAACAAGAAAATGAGAAAATAAGAAATTGACAAATTTGTCTCTTTCCCTCTGAGTGAAAAACATCAGCAGTAAAGAAACAGAGGATTTTACTCTAACCCCCTGCTTGATTTTGACATAAATACAATTCACTATATAATGACAACAATATTTATTAACAGCATTATTTATTCTTAAGGGACTGTCATAAGCATTAGCTAATTAATAAGAAAGATGCTACAAAAGAAGAAGCACATTATACAGCTAAGGTGAAAGTGTCTATTAAAATTAGGCACACACACCCTGTAAGATATTTATTGAAACCACACAAACTGAAATGGGAACAACAACTTTGTAGTTCCTTGAATGGTAAACTACTGCTGGGAATTGTTTGTTAAGAATATGTTTTGTTGTGACCTAGTATAAGAAATCTTCACCTTGCTTCCTCCCACTGCCTCTTCATGTACAGTAGGAATAGAAAGAAATTTTGTTGAACTCTACCATCTTGAGGAAAGTAGCATTTGTGAATCTCTTGAGACTTGGCACAAAATCCACACCTTGTCTTCAGCATTCACATCTTTGCAAGAGATACACAAAGTTTCCAAGAAATACGGCACTCATTTGGTGAAGGGGAGGCCTCTGGACTGCCTCTATAAGTTGTGAGACCTGGGGTGGGGAAGGAGGCTCTTCTTAGTGCTGGCCTGAGGGTTTAGCCCTCACTTTAAGTCATGTGACTTGGGGGTTGGATTCTTCAGTTGGCTTTACAGTAGTTGCTGGTTGGGGAGCAACCTAGCCCTGGGTTCTCCTTGGGACTCAGTCTTGTCCAGTGAAAGCTGGGGAGAAGCTCTAGAGGAGACCTCTGTCTCAGCTGCTCCTATACAAGGTTTCTCACCCCCTCTCTTTACACATGTTAGAAAGTAAACTCTGAATAGGTGAATATTAAGGTAAAGTCCATATCTCAACCCAAGTTTTGTTGTGTGATCTTGTTATTTCATTGTTTGGTTGGTCAGCAAAGTGTCCTGTACAATCATGGTGCTATATAAATAAATACTGTCATCATCATCACGACCGCCGCCACCACCGCCACCACCACCACCGTCTCAGAAACTGGTAGAAAATAAGGACTAGAAGAAAATCCAAAGTGACATTTGGAAAGATTCAATGAAACTGAGACTGCCAGATTTACATTTTGCAACACTCCTTTCCAATAATCTTGCCCTTCCAGTATATCCTTTACATGAGGCTTTACATCAAAACTGTCAACAGAACTGCAAATATTGCAGAGGATGTGGTTCAGTGTATGTAAATGTATGATCTTTCCTGTATTTCCTTACATGTATCAATTATTTCAATACAAACAATTCAATTCTGGAATAACAGAAGAATAAGTTTGCAAATCCAGAGCAGGGCAGTCTATAAGCAGGGCTCTTGGTGGACTCTTATCCAAAGGGTGATCATAAATCAACCTGAAGCAATATGCAACAACATCAACAACAACAGCAACACAGGAGATCTCCAAAAGTATTATCAACACACACACACACACCAGCACTTTGAAAATATTACTCCTTATATTTTGAGACATTTTGTTTGAGGTTGCAATTTGAAATTTCGTAGTAAACAATCCCAAGATGTTTATATACAGATAAAATACAATACAATAAAATAAAAATAAATATGTGCTGAATAAAACAAAAATTTAAATGAGGTCATGAAAACTGGTAAAGAAAATCCTAATTAGGTCATCCTCATATTTTAGAATGGGAAAGAGTTTGGAAACCATTAAAGTAGCACATATGGGAAAAGAACTGAATTTTACAGGGACATGACACACTAGTTTCTTAACAACTCAACAGTGCACTGACTGTGTGCAGAAAGAAATACATTTTGTATCAAGTCCACACAAGGCTGTGGGTTATCTGACATAAAGAAAGTATCTGATGCTAACCACAGGCAATGTACAGGTTATAATTCTGCTATTTTTATCAGTGTTTTTATTGTTCTGTCATTTAATTGTAACATAGCTAGTTAGTTTGCAATGTAATGTCAGAACATATAGTTTCTATCTTCTATGGGGGTATTCATACGTCATAAAGTGTGCCAGGTTAGCTATGATCAGGAGCGCTCTGATTCATATTGTCTGTCTATAGAAACGTATTTGATGTATAGTCACTAATGCCAATTTTCTTGTTTTAAAGTAGCATGCAAGACAACATTTAACACAGAAATGATGTTTATAAATTTGTGACTGAGCTTTTACAGGTGAAGGAAGCCACAGAAGCAAAACACCAACTGTTAATAATGATATGATATTTCCAATGAGTAATTAAAAAGAGGAACAGCTGCACCATATAAGACAGAAGTCTTAAAATGTTAATGTGATTAATGAGAGAGAGAGAGTTAACTATTGCAAGAGAAGCTTTTTAGATCTGTGATCTAAATCCTCATAGGATTTCACAGCTGCCACCAAGACATTATGGACCACTCTTACAAATCACGCTTTCTTCAGGACTGGGCCACTCCAACTTCCAACCTGCTTTAGGCAGATATATTAATACAGTAATGTAAGTCTATATATTGCTACCTGTCTTCCTAATAATATGCCAGTATTTCCTAATATACTAAAATGCTAATAATTTTCCATTTTTGTTGCTTAACTACCACCTAGAATAGTATCCAGGGTAAAGTTCCACTCCCTACTTTATTCCAGTTCCTCTGGCAGATTCCATCTCAATTAACTCATAGGTTTGATGATAATTAGGATTTCACAGCTGACTCCACAGCAACTCCCATTAGGTTTCCCACAAGGTTCCCACAAGGTAACTCCCATCTCCACAGACTACATCTACTTCCATCTCCACAGACACAAATTTTTCTCACCCTTGCATTCTTCATGAAATGCTGGAAATGTTCAGCATTTGCTGTTTATTTGCTGTCCCTGATGCCCTGATACATGTAGATGCACATTTGCTGCTTACTGTTTGCTGCCCTACTGCACTCTCAGTTCATTCCTCCTTTCTGGATTATTCTACAGTCCAATCTTCTCAGATCTTCACAACTCAAGTTTCAGGTCCTTTCTGATCTATCAGCTCTGGAGACCACCTTTTATACATCCTCAGCCCCAACATCCCAAACTCCCCTTCCCTTGTTGGAAATTCTCCCATAGAATCTTCACCATTCTCCCAAACAATGAACCATAGTTTTGATCCTGTAACCATACAAAAACTCAAGATTAGAAACAGCCTGATAACTACTGTCTGATAGTTAAACATAATTAAAACGGCCACTCAGATCTATACAGTATATCCCTTAGATCCAGAGTTTGAAATTATATTTGTTCATTAATTCATAATGTATTACTTTGAAAAACTTTCTTGGTTATTTCACCTAGACATCTAAATGTCTCAATTAATGCTCAATTAATGCTTTAGTGATCTGGGTGGTTAGAATGTATAAGAATTCATTATGGTGGATGACTCTCTTTCTGTCATATTTAAAAAAAACAGAGAAATATTAGACTTGGACGAAACACACGACATGGCTTTGTTGTTATAAAGACAAATCTATGATTTCTTTGGAAAGACAGCAGGTAGAGGACCAGATTTCTCTGGATCCAGGTCAGAGCAGAAGACTTATCTTCTTTGAGGATCAGATGAGATGAGCTTAGGAAAGAAAAAAAATGGAAAAGAAGAAGCAAGTTTCTTGCTGATGTTCATTCCTTTCCACCATCACAGTTACGATTTTTAGCTCCCTATTTCCCCACATTCTAGGCAGCTGCCTGTCAGGTGTTTCCGGATGAAAACTGAATTATTTGGTAATAGTGTAAGGTTCTGGTAGGATTCTTTACAGTTTCTAGGTAACAATTGCCTGAAAATCATGCTATTTTTTTAAAGGAGATGTGGCGGGTGGCTTTGGAGCCTAGTGTGGGCTTCAGGGACTACCACAGTGCAATCATGTGTGCAACACTCAGATCACTCATGTATATATATATTATATCTGCACACACACACACATATACATATACACACACACTTTTGTTCTAATGAATAGATTGTGTGCACCCAACTACAAAACAGCACCATCCTTCAGAAAGTCAGAGTTGCTGTGACTGCGCTAAAACATAGTTTCTTTCTCCCTAAGAACTACACTTTTTATGCAGCTTCCAGCGCTTTGTGTTACCCATGTCAGCTAAGTCTTTACACTGGTTCTTAAAATGTTCACTGGTCTTTGTTGAAAGAGAGAAAAAGAAAGAACAAATGACAAAGAGAATGGGTTTATTCACTGTGTACATCCAAAATCTTGTAATGGTAAGTGTGAACACAATGCAGCATGGGTACAAGGTGGTTGTAATTATTCAGCATTAAATGGATGCAAGTTTATACACACTGGTCTAAATCCAGTTGTCAGCCCTCAACTTATAGTAGAACCACTGGATCAGTGTAACAATATACATAAAGGTTGACTAAGGCGATTTTCACACTAGACTGTTATTGATGCTATTATTCCACTTTCAACATCCTATGGAATCCTGGGCTTTGCAGTTTAGGGAGGGGCCAGCCAGCCGGCCTCTCCCTAAATTGCAAACCCCAGGATTCCATAGAATGTTTTACAATCTAATGTGGAAATGGCCTATGTTCCTGTTAATTAAATGGATTGGTCTAATTGGGACTAACACTAATTGGGACTAACTTGCTATGTTAGTTCAGGATGTCAGTGTCACATACACAACAAAATGGATGGTAGCGGATATGGAGATAGCTTCCTTCAACTATGGGACTTTGAATGTGAAACTAAGCCAGCAAGCGAAGTTCCCCCCCCCCAGTCAGATATAGTGAGACTGTCCTCCCATATTATCAGCTCTGAACACTAGGACTAGTAATTCACCAGATGCATTTTCATAGAAAATGACAAATGCCTTTACAATGGCAATCACTTTGCCAAATACACATTCCAAGCTGGGTATTTCACATCTGAAAGAGATATAAAAAGCAAAAATAGCTTTAATCCATATTTTCCACTTTAAAAGCTTTTGCCTTTTAAACACTTTTAAATACTTTTATCTCTCTATACAGATGGCACAAGAGATTACACATGCCATTCTTACCCATTAAACTGAACAAAATGCAAAATGATTTGGACACTAAACCTGTCCAAAATATATATAAAAAAAGACTCCACAATTAAATATAACTATTATCGAGAAAGCAACAATTTCAAGGGAAAAAACAATCTGGGCCAACAAATGCCTTTGCTATTGTTCTTCCACTTTATTTAATTCTTCTGTAACCTGACTAGTTGGTCCTATCATCTTGAAAAAAAACTGGAATTAATCAGCTCCTAAGAGGTTATTTGCTTATAAATAGTTATTGATCAAAGGTAACAAAATTCTGTAACAGAGCTGCCCGGGGTTCTTCTAGAGTACAAATCTGTGGTAGGGCCCAAGTGGAATTTCCCAAATCTAAAAAAACCCCAACAAACAACACAACCCCCCCTCAAAAATCCTTTTTCGTTAAAAACAAAAAGGGTAGCAGCATTATCTACCTACCTACCTACCTACCTACCTATCATTATAAAATGGCAGCCATTTACTTTTCAACTTGCCATACACCTAGTGCGGCCCTTAAATGCTCTCTCCTTCAGAAGGAAGAAACCATTTTAAAAGAGAGAAAATGTATAGTACTTCTGTTTCGTTTCAGCAAGAATGACACAAAGTGGAAGGGCTTCCTTTAACTCTGAACACTTAGATTAGAAGAAAGTTCTTATTTCTACCAAATGAAAATTATGTATCTGTTATGGGGGGGGGGCAGAAGGCCAAGACTAGGACCCAATGTGTAGTTAAACCTCATCCCTCCAGTAACATTTTTCTTCACAGCAATAGCAATTCTGTACCATTTGCATTAGTGTTGGTTTTAGGGACCCCCTCACCCACCAAAAACAAGGAACACACCCAATACCAATGCTAGAAAGGGTGATGTTGTAGACCTGTTGCTACTTCTGGTCTCTGTACTGAAGAAAGAATTTGTAAACTGCCATCTGATTATCTGAAAGGGCATTATTTTTCGATTTGAGCTTAAGATCATCAGAGGAGGGTTTGTTCTCTATCCCACCCAAGTCTGTTGAGAATATGAGACAGCTCTTGGTAGCTGCTCCCACACTGTTAGTTAAAAGTTAGTTAAAAGTTTATTGATTAGTCAATTAACCATATCAAACAATTAACAGCAAACATGATAAAAAAAAAGCCCAATACATAGGATACAATGCATAAAATGTCATGGGATAAGATAAATTAGACAAAAGAGAATGACATATATTACATTAATTAAATTAATAGTAGTAAGTTATTGTCTTATAGTAGACTAAAAGGTAATAAAATACAGAACCAGCATATGTTTAGATAAGTTCATCACCTTTACATGCAACCCCGATGTGCTTAATAAAACATCTTCTCAGTTGAATAGCCCTACCTATAAATTTAGCAGTTCTAGTTACAATGTATGTATTTGTACCTTGAAGGAAGTGGGCTATCCGTTTATTACGGTCCCAGTGTGTAATTCTGTCGAGTATTGTCTGTAGGTACTGGGCTCTTACTGTGTCACACAGTTTGCAGTTGAATAGGACATGCTGAATATCTTCTGTTTCAGATGCCCCACAGACACATGTTCTCTCGATATATGGCACTTGATGGAATCGTCCATATCTGACCATGGAATCTAGCTGCTTGAATCTTGCTCTGGTTAAAGCTGTTCTATAATATTGGGTCAGGCCCACTGTCAGATATTTTTCTATTTGAAAGGACTTTTTATTTTGGGCCAACCATTTCATCAACCTAATATTTGTGAGTGTCTCAATATTAATTTGGGCATTTACATCCATAACTCTTTGTTTAAATATTTCTATGGCCTGATGTCTAACCGAAAATAGATACTGTATTGAAAAACCAAGATGTCCAATAATTTGATAAAGCTGGCTAACCCATGAAGTGTGTTGAAAACTGCCCATTTGTTCTTCAGGCACATTTTTAGAAATCTGTCAGAATCCAATGAAAAGATCTTCCACCAGTAATTGAAGGCTTTGATTATAGTTAGACTGTAAATTGAATGGGTGCCTGTTTCAGCTCTTACTGCTGCTACAGGAGTATTCCTGTCAGTCCCCAGAACAGTACTTAAGAAACATGCTTGATTTTGTTCAAGTGGGAAGGCCTTTGATAGCTCCCACAATTCAGCACCATATGTTAGAACTGGTGTAATTTTTGCCTTATATACCTTCAGAATGGGGAGCAAAGAAGTTGGGTGATTATAACTGAGCAGTTTAATTAACATTTTGGAACCTACTGTAGCCTTTGTGGAACTTTGTTTAAAATGATTAGTCCAAGGCCCTATATCTGTAAAAACAACACCTAAGTATGAAAAGCAATCGGTTTGATTTATAGGCTCCCTGTCCAGGTACCAGTTATATTTGACCCGTCTTTTCCCAAATACCACCACTTTGGATTTGGACTTGTTGATGTTCAAACAGTTGGCGGCACAGTATGCACTGAATTTTCTCAACAGTCTTCTCAGGCCTACTTGGGAATGAGCCATTAGAACCATATCATCTGCATATAAAATGATATTAATATGCCTGTTTAGAATCTTTGGCATGTGTACATCTGTAGAATAAAGAAATTCAGGAATATTATTAACATAGACATTAAACAGCATTGGGGCCAGAATACACCCTTGTCTAACACCTTTAGCGGTGGGTATATTCCGAGTAAGGGAGTCGTTACATCCAATATGGACCTTCAAGGATGTATTTGTATAAAGGGCCTCTAACGGATATAAGAGTTTCATGTTTAGCTTAGCCAGCTTCCTCCATAAGATGTCTCTCTATTTATGGAGTCAAATGCCGCACTCAGGTCTACAAAGGCTGTAAACAGATGACTACCATTGGTTGTATATTTGGTAATAAGATTATGTAGAATGAAACAATTATCTATTGTAGAGTATCCAGATCTAAACTCGGCCTGTTCTTCCACTAGTATGTTCTTCTCAGTTACCCAGTCCTCAATTTTACTTAGAGGATGTTTTGCATGCATCTTAGCTGTTATGTCAATAAGGCTTATGGGCGTATAGTTTCTGGGAACTTCCTTATCTCCTTGCTCCCACACTGTAGAACTCCCTCATGGGAGGTTAGGTTGGAGATCTCTGTGATAATTTTTTTCTGGCAGGCTAAGAACTTTTTATTTAAACAGGGCTTCAGTTTTTAACTGGACATGGAAGGAGGGCCTTTTAATGGGCTGTGCTGTATGTTTTCCTTATCTATTTCTTTTTCTTTTTGACTGTTTTAAATAACTGTTTTAATATTAAGATATAAATATTTTAATAACTGTTTTAAATATTATAATACTGTTAACTGTTTTAAATATTATAATACTATTGTCTACTTAACACACATCTCTCTGTGGTTTAAAACAGAAAGTGGAACATTCTGGAAAGTTGAAAAAGAGAGCAAGGAGAGGAGAGAGCAAGCAAGCAAGAGAGAGAATAGTTTTTGACTCTGGCATCAGCTTCAAACTGCCACTAATTTTTCTTGTAGGTCATTTCAACCCCATTGAATGGGGGGGGGACCTAGGACAGGTAAGGAAAAACCAAGGATGAATTAATAATATAAGTGGAGTAAAAGATACCTACTAAATGAATAAAGAAAATACGCATTAAGAGATCCCACTAGATTTGCAATATTTATATTGCATGCTGGTAACTGAAATATCCCAAAAGAATAAAATATAGTCTACTAACTTAAATTTCAGCTTCTGCTTCTTCTTCTCTCTCTCTTAAAATACAGGTATGAAAACTTTCACATCAGCAAACATTTGACAATGTAAATTTATGGTACCGGTAAATTCAATTTTTCATATTTCCCCCCACAGATCTGAGGTCAAATGCTACAAAATAGAAAGTAGCTATATCCACACAGTAGTCCCTAATGAATCTATGCAATGTTCTTTAAATGTTCAAATCAAAATTAAAATCCTATATACTATTAAAATAGCAGAATTTCAGAGAATAAACTCAAAGATGCTGAGGAGAGACTGGTCTGCAGAACTGATAAGCCAGACTAATGGTATTTCTTATCCAATTAGCCGCCATAGAAGTACAAACCCTGGAATTTCAAGAAAGTGGATGAACAGGAAATAACAAAATTTATATTTTCCAGAACTTGGAAAAAACAGAAACACAAGGTTCCTTTTAACCTCCACAGTGGCATTCTTTTTCTTTTGCATTAGAGAGATTTAGGCATAAAGAAGACAAGGCCATCTCTGCAGAACTATAGAACAAATACGGCAAGTGTGGAGGACACATGAAAATAGCACTCATGCTGTTGGGTACCATGGTGCCAGCTAAGTCCATTTGTGCTAAGTCTTTATTTATTTTTAAACATAGAACTGACTGAACGAGTTCAGATCCTGAATTCACACTTCAGCCATCATAACACTCTCTTCACTGAACAGATCATCACTTTATGGATCCTGAGCTGACCCAGGTGGGTGTGTGCCAAGGAAGCTGCATGGGTGCTCTGTAGTTTTTGATATCTCTCAGTACACTAAATCACTGGAAATCTGTATGAAAAGCCAGGCTGCCTTGGTAATCTTATTCCCACTATTGCAGTGTTTTCAAAGGAGGTAGAATGCACCAACTATGATGACAATTTCCCTGATGTAGATGGCATGGTGAGACTGACAACTTAAGGTCAGTCACTGAGTTCACATACAGAGTTAGATTATAAACAAGAATGTCCTACTTACAATCTTATTTATTTGTTGTATTTGGCCACCTTTCTCCCAGACTTGGGACCCCTTCTCACCACTATACTAAACTATAATATTGTCTATTAACTTGATAAATCATGATTGTGTTTTGATTACTCCTTACTCCTTTCATGTTTAAACAGACTCTTAAGTGACAACCTGATTGAAGAAGAAAAGATGAATTCCTAAACTCAAGAATTTTGTTTTGTAAATATAATAAAACATTAGGGTATATTCTGTTGTTTAAGGACAGGTGTTTCTTATTCTGCATCACAGTACACTTCAGATCTACTATTTCTGTTTTTCACATGATTCCAGATGAATACTGATTTTGGCAAAGGACATCTCTCAAGGGGTGATGGTAATCACATCTGTCAATCACTACTGGACTGCTACTGTCAAACTGTCAGGTGGTTTATTTAGTGCTAAAAAAGCAAGCACAAAAACAAAACAAAGAAAATCACAATGAAAGAATGCAATTGCATAAAATACACATTGCACTCTTCAGCTATCTCATGCATGCCCAGCGAAATGGTGAGTTAAGTCCTGCATCCATTTCACACTATAAAATTATAGCACTATGATCTGACTTTAACTTCTGTGGCTCCATTCTATGCAATTCTAGGGTTTGAAGTCTGCTTAGACACTGGAGCTCTCTGGCTAGGAATTCTAAATACCTCTCCATAAACTACAAATCCTGAATGCCAAAGGATGAAACCATGGCAGTTAAAGGGGAATCTTAGTGCTATCATTGTTAAAGGGCCTCTGATGCATTTGGGTCACTAGCTGAAAACCACTGCAACATGCTCCCACAGGAGAACTCCACTGGTGGAGATGATGGATGATTCATATTGACTTATTTGACTTATTTTCATTTAGGCTAGACTGATATAAATGCAGCAAGCTACTAAAATGGAAACAGGAAGAGTGTTAGAAGGAGGTCTGATATGCTCTGGTTCCAGCTAAACTGGATTTGAGGACTGCCAAAATGAAGCAAAGCACTGTTGCAACATGATGACTGTTTATTCTGTTGATATAATATAAATATAGAAATAAAAAAATGTATGCCAAAAAATCTCTTCAGCTGAAATTTCATACAGATGTTCGTGTACATGACAGCCAGTATGATGTAGTAGTTTGAATGTTAAACTAGAACTCTAGAGTGGGGTTAAATCCTGTTAAGCCATGGAAAACTGCTAGGTGAACTTAGGGAAGTCAGACTTGGGAGTGAGGCAAAGCAAAACTGTTCTCTGAATAGATCTTGCCAAGAAAATCCCTTGATAGGTTTGTCTTAAGTCAGAAATGAGTTGAAGGCACACAATGAAAATCATGTACTTGGGTCCTCAAGGAACAGGGTGTTACTATACAGGCTGACAGGTTATGAACAAATTATATAACTTTCTCCCATGTTCTAAAGTTTATTGAAGCAGGGGCTGGGAGATCATTTATCTTTCCCTTTAAAGGGAATGTGTCAGCTGCCCAGTAAGGGAAGTTAACAATTTGCCAGTGATCCTGTGGGGTTTGCAGCTTAGGGAGGGGCCTTTAGAATTCTCAGCCAGAGAGCTCTTTGGTCTCAGTAAACTACAAGGCCCAGAATTCCATAGGATGTTGCAGGTGGAATAATAGTATTATAACAGTGTAGTGTGGAAATGGCCTTACTTGATTAACAAGAACCTGCCCATTATATGAGGCTATACATGTCTCCATACACTTAGTATGTTATACAGAACATATGATGAGAGCTCATTAAACATGTCACCATTTTTTCAGTATCAATTCCACTAGGCAGAGATTGCAGATTTAATTTACTTCTTTTCCTGGCATTCCCGTTTGAACCAAAGATCAGCATAATCCATCCGCACAACAGTATAAGTTACCATTTATGGTACATGAACCATAACACTGCATGATGGCAGCAACACCATGAAGAAACACATTGTCATCCTGCATAGATGAAGATATTTATATTTTCCCATACAGTTAAATGAGGAGTATGCAAGAGCAGTAGTCTTTCATTATCCAGTGAGAAACAAATTAGAAGCAGGCAGTCTTCGGACTATCACAAAGTTCATTTAACTGGCAGTATGATCTTATCTGGTATTTCATACTATCCTAATAGAAAGACTAAAAGACTATCAGTGACACATGCTCAAGGTTACATACATTCATATGTCTCAGAAATAGACATATCAGAAAAGAACTCTCACACAAAATCCCTTTAGTCAACTAAGATTGATTAATAATGTTTATCTCAAATTGTACTTTTTGCCTGGAATAGTTTCACTGTTTCACTGCTCTAAGATATTTGCTTTAATTAAGTTATCTCAGTAATTATTTTTATACAGTAATTACAAAGAAAAATGGATTTTTAAAAGCGATTATTAATTGGATTGAGCTGCAGGCTGATTAGTTACCACCTTGCACATCTTTAATTATCTAAATGTGTAACTATACAACTCACTCTCTCTCTCTCTTCCCTCCTTCTGCATATACACTTAAGATATATTATTATTGTGTCATCATATATCCAGATCATTGTGTTATCATATATCCCTACCTATCACTAGAAAATTAATGACATGTTCTTACCTTATTTATTTGTTATTTCTTAAGCAGAGTGAAAATAAAGAAAACCTGTAACTTTCTTCAGTACAATTCTTCCTATTTCACACAAATAATTTATAAACAGAAAGCCAGCATGCTGTAATAGTTTAGGCATTCAACTGGGGCTCTGAAGACCAGGGTTGAAGTCCCTGCTCTGCTATGGAAACCCACTGGGTGACCATGGCCAAGTTATACTCATTCAGCCTCAGAGGAAGGCAAAAGCAACCCCCTCTGAACAAATCTTGCCAAATCCCATGATACGTTTGCCTGAGAATCACCGTAAGTAAGAAGTGAACTGAGAGCACAGAATAACAACTTTGAAAACAAAACTAGAAAAGCACAATTTAATTTCTACAGTACACTGAAATAAAATCTTCATAGCTACTAATAATAAGAGGCAAAAGATTTTCTTAAGAAAATACTAAGCATTATGACCAATGGCATTGACTTCTTGTTTTGCAATTATTTGTCATGTATTCTTAAAGTATTCTAAATTAATCTATAGATTTCTCGTAAAACCATTATAAGCAATATTACTAATATGTATGGAAGAAACATAGCATTGCCCTATGTATGTTCAGTTTGATTTACTCCCAGATAAATACAGAACTCAAGCTAATTCATAGTCTTTTTCTTCAGCTCATAAACTGCTAATAACAGTTCGATCTATGTATCTCTTCATTCAAATGGCAACCATGACTCTTTCCCATCAAAGTGTATCCTCATTTTCTAAAGTGACACATGTGCCACCTAATCCTTTAAAGGAATTAAATCAAATTAAAAGAAAGAAACTAAAAGAAACTAAAAGAAACAAGGCAATTTATCTCAAGATTTCATTTACATGTCATATATGTATAGACAGCCAGTGTGGTGTAGTATGTAGTATGAGTTGGTGGTTTGAGTGTTGGATTACAGACCCTGGAGAACAGGTTTCGATTCTGCACTTGGCCTGAAGGCACACAACAACAACAATATGCATAACAAAAATTTTGAAAGCCTTAGAAGGGAGTTGGAAGAAGGAAAAGAGATTTCTAAATTGCCTATCCAAATTGCCCGTCCAACAAAGCCTTAGTTCATTCTGGTAGATCCTTTTAATTAATAAAACCCAGCACATAAAGTTGGCTCAATATGAAATGTAACTCAGAGTAGCAACACTGCATAGATGTTCTTGAGAGAAGATATTATTTGAGGCTATTCTAATTTGTTAGATCTCATTCTCCTTTGGCAATTGAGATGATTTAGGCCTCTGCTTAGCTTCTTGTAAAGACATTACTGGCCACTTCCATAAATTTTCCCTTGATAACTTTAATTTGTGCTCATAGTGGAATAAATGTTTAAAGTTAATCAGTCCCAATATTCATTTCTGAGGCTTTTAATTAAAACTGGCCAAAGCTATAGGGTTGGGACGGGGCTACTTTTATCAACTCTGCATGCCTAGATTGAGCATCTTTTTCATCGACTTCAAAGTACATTTGAAGTAAAAGTTCTCTTTTCCAGCACTTTCCTCCATTTCATTTTCAGTGAGCAGGTCAAGTTGTTATAACACAACCACAGAGTGAAAACCTGACCTGCTAGCCTCACATGTTCATAAGATAATTTCCTCCATTTCTTTTTAATTCTAGATTCATTAGGGTTTGGGCAAATCATCTGATAACAAGCAAGATAAATTGTGATTTCTTTTCTTTTTTTCCACATATGTCACTATTTAAAATCATGTAATTAAAAGCAAATTTTGGATGTATTAGTTGTACAACATGCTCACTGGGAGGAGGGACTCTTCAGAAGTAAATGATACATTTAGTTGAGCACTATGCAATAAGAATCAATGTACCAGGCAAAACAGTTTGACAATAGATTATTCACACCGAAAGTGCAATCAATATAAAACAGTTGGGGATAACGAGAATTGACTAAAGCTGTCTTAGAGATCTTTGTGAGAGACATACTTCTGCACAGAATATGCAGAACTGGGAAACAGGAAATTCTGTTTGGGGTAATTTGGAAGTAGATTTTTTTTTTTTTTTTTTTTTGGGGACAGCAGGGGAAAACTTTGTTTATTGTCACTGCCTGTCAAATTGGTTTCACTTTATGGTGAACCTATAAATGAAAGGCTTCCATGTACCTCAGTCATCAACAGCTCTGGATAAGTCTTGTAAACTCAAAACCATGCCTTCTTTGATTGACCCAATCATACTTTAGTGTGGTCTTCCTCTTCTCCTACTGCTGGCAACTTTATTGAGCATCATCATCTTTTCTAGTTAATCATGTTGCATCATGATACATCCAAAATAGGATAGCCTCAGTTTAGCTTCAACAAGCTTCAGTTTCTAGACACAGTTTAGGCCTGATTTGCTCTAGGACCATGAATTTCTCTATTCAGCAGTCACAGTATCAATAGCACTCTCCTCTAGCACCACATCTGAAGTGAACTGGCCTTCTTTCTGCCAGCTTTCTTCACTGTCTGTCTTTTATAACCATACACAGAAATCTAAGGCTTGGACGATTCTGATATCTATTGATATAACTTTACATCTGGGGATCTAATCTAGATCCTTTGTAGCTGCCAGATTTGGCCTAATTCTGATTTCTTGACTACAGTTTCTATTTTGTTTGAGCCAAAGTATGGCAAATCTTTAACCACTGAAATTTCTTCATCACCCACTTTAAAGTTATAACAGTAATCTGTGGCCATTATTTTTGCTTTCTTAATATTCAACTGTAAGCCCGCTTTTACATGTTCTTCCTTAATTGTATCAGAGGTTATTCCAAGTATTCTTGATTTCTACTAGTAATATAATATTGTTATATGTTCATGCTCCTTCCCCTGATTTTTGTATGTCCTTTCGATGAGTCTATCAAGACTCAGACTCGCATCTACTTTCTGTATTATATATTCTGCGATAAAATATAGCCTTGCCAATTGGAAACAATATTATTTCTCCAGAATCAAGTAGGAGGTTGAAGGGGACCACTGTCCCCACCCCCACAATTAAGTTGAAAATTTACTAATGAAAATTTACTGATTAAATTCATTTTTCAACTAAAATAAAACTCAACTAGGAATTCAGCATAGCTGTTTTTCTGGAATTAAGTTAAGAAATAAGTTGTTAATTAATTAAATGAGCCATGATGTTAAAGAGCAAAAAAATTATATTACCGTGTTGATTCTTACAAAAACCTATTTCTCTTGAATTTTGCAAAACTACTTCTTTCTTTCTGTTAAGCCTCTCAGGCTTAGAACATTTAGATCAGAAGATTCAAACTGCTTATTCGAGAGTACTATTAGTATGATCTGCTTTAAGAGGCTATTAAAGTTATAATTTCCAGATCAAATTTGATCTGATATGTATTTGATTTCAAGAAGAACGTGGTTAGAGGGTCAGACTGGTGATTGGGAGACAGATTTTCAAATTTCCAGACAGCCACAAAACTTACTGCAGAAGCTAGGCCTATACCATCTCTAATTGTGATGTACTACACAAGACTGTTATGAGAATAAAAGAAAGAAGGGAGGAGAAGCATATCTGCCATGTTGACCTTCTTAAAGAAAATCTGGGGGACATAAGAAGATGACATAAAAGAAAAGCAAGAGAAGGGGGTTTGGTAAGATGCTGAGAAACAAGGTTTCCAAAAATTCATGTAGGTCTGCTCCTCTCCAAGCTCAAAGCATGGCTGTAGGTAGGGAATGGAACATGGATGGGATTTTTCATCTTCATTCTCATAAGGTTTTTCATGTAGTAATGTAGGACAAATTCAAACACAAATTTAAAATCAATGCAAAGGTTTAAAAATATCCCCTTTTCATAATAAACATAATTGAATCTGAATGTTTAACTTAGTAACCAATAACTTAACACACTGATCATTTCAACTAACTTTTTGATCTCTGGTTGAGAGACACTGTTTCTTCAAGCATGAGGCTCTCCACAAGCACTGCACATTCTAGTATAGCTAAAGGGAAGCTGTGACATACTTCCTAAGCAGGGACTGTTGACAAACCAGCAGTGAAGTCCAGTTCTTGCTTGTTTAAATCTGAAGTCCCAGATGAATTCATGTGCCTTTTAAATTGAGATTATACTCGGTACATCTAGAAATATATGCCCGATCATCTCCTCACCCAAGGAAAGGCAAAGGCAAAGAAGTCTGCATAAAAAGTGAAACAGCATTCAGACATGCCTTTCTGGAAGGATACAAAATGGGACAAAAATGATAAAAAAGTAATTAGAAAAGGACTGTCTGAATCATGTCCACCCCTTGCTTTACTCAAATTTGATTCTCCACTAAGAATCTATACACAAGGCATACATTATGCTAAGTTCCTCATCTTTGTGTTCCCACATTTTCTAAACTGAAATGGCATTCCTGGAAAAGGTTTTTAGTATTCATGCTAACAGAATGTACAGTAGACAGAACTGTGTAGTATCTGGCAGAGCACTATTTCTAGCAGACAGTGCTTGAATGTCTAGGATCTGAGGACAAGAAGATAGGAAATCTCAGGATTAGATAATAAGTAAATTTTTCTAAAGAAGAATGGAAATATAAAAGGTCATTGTGACATTTCATATACACATTTAAATCTATTTGTACTACAGTACAAAAACACAATCCACATTTAAAAGCGTTATCTAAGTTTTCTTTGACATTTACTTCAAGAAGGGAAATAACAGGCACAGAGCAATTTGTTTACATTAACAAAATATTAAACATTTTCTGAGGAGTGATACAAAATGCTTTTTTTTCATATACAGTTAAACAGAACAAGCTCCAATGAATGTAGGAATATCAACAGTTTTTGTTTTGTACTGTGCATGTTCTTCATCTGCCCGGCACTGGCTGCCCCTTGATTCAAATGCTTCCAGTGCCAAGGAGAATTGCAGCTTTCCATGAAAGCCTCTGAGGCCTATATATACACACATGGTTAAAATAATTAATAGAACTAATGTTTTGCGCCTGCAATATCTAATTTGAAGTATAGATATGAAAGCAGAATGGGTGTTCAGTGCCTTTTGAGTTATTGTTTATATAATCTCCTGTTCTGATGCATCTCTACCAGCCACCTCAGTTTTTTCACCTCTTGCACTTCCTTTGATCATTTCATCTCACCCTTTGGCTTGACTACTGTGCTGTCTTTGAGGTGACTACACTGTTATTCTTGTCTAACTTTCCCAGGGTGTTCTCTTCGCCCTGCCCCTCTTGGTTCTGGGCTCTGATCTCTCTATTATTCCTTTTCTCCTTCACAGAATCACTGCCTCTCTTCTTCCACTGCGGTATGTATGGTCATCAAACTATTCTCTGGCCCAAATTCAGTCTACAGCTAAATCCCCAATTTCCATTACCCCTTGCTTCCGGATAACTAAGGCCTCCTGCTTAGTTCTGCTATTTCAAGGTTCTTTCTTCCAATCCCACTCCTAGTTTAAAGTACTTTATTCATTCCTCATACTTTTGTTACATTTTTGCAAGTTATCACTCTTCTGTGGTTTATTCCCTTTATGCCCAATTTTCATGTCACTGCTTGATTGTGCCGTCTTCTATGGTTCTCTTCTGATTCTCCTCCTACTTTTTCTAATCATTCTTTCAATACTTTCATAAGGAGTAGCTCTTCAGCACCTTCCATCTGCTTTTCCTCTCTCTGTCAGGTCCCTCTTCTGTCTCTTCTATACCTTGCTATGAACAACTGAGTCTAAAGTACTGCTTAGTTTTTTACCTTCCCTCTACTTCTCTCCTATTGGTTGGATAATTTCCCATGTGAAGCTCTCAGTGTGGGGACAAAGAATGTTCAGATCTCCACATGTTTGACTGTAACACCCATCAACCCTACCCAGCATTGCAAATAAGAGATAATGGGAGTTATTGCTGGAAAAAAAAGCACAAACTTACTATATAATAGAAAAAAAATTGATATATTAGAGCAATATACTTAGATATACCCACACATACATACTTTCTCTCCTTAAACTTCTCTCTCTGCTGCTGCTGCTGTTGTTGTTGTTGTTGTTGTGTGCCTTCCAGTTGCTAATATTTCTTTTTTTAAAAAAAGATATTCGGCTAGTTCTTATTTAAAGGATGGAATTAATACTATCACACTGAAAAGAAACAATACACAGGACTTGCATACTATCTAAACTTGAGAAAAAAATCAAAGCTGGCTGCTTCAGAGCTCAGTTAGGGGAAAAACAGAATGATTATCTTTATTTAAAGGTTGAGAGAGGAGAATCCAAGGGAGAACAGGCAGATACATGGTGCTCCCTCCACAGAAAAGTTGCCTGAATTGTGTGCCTTTAGTGTTAAAGGGGAAACAATCTTGAAAACTAATTTATTCATGTGTAGTTCCTAGATCATGATTCTGATTTTTTTCACCCACCAGAGCTTTAAGCAACAATTTCCTCTGTGGCAGGAAATTGTCAGGGAAGTAGGGGTGGCAAAACATGCAGGGGGAAAAAGTTGGTGTGTGAAGAGTTCAACTTTATTATTTCCTATCTTGTCCCATTGACGGTCTCATGACACACAAATCGGTTGTTGTTGTTACTTTATTACTGTTACCACTACCCACCTCTCTCCAAGGATTGAGTTGTGGGACAACAACAGATTAACATATAACATATATCAGTTAAAAACAGAATGTTAATTAAAACAATTGTTAAAATATGTAATACCAGCTTAAAAGAACAAATAATACAAATGCTTAATTAAAACAGTCAATAGATATTCAAAATTAATTCTTAACATTCACAATTTAAAATAATTCAGATCGGCCTGCCAGAAGAGTCTGGTCTTTAATGTTGCTTTAAATCCAGATAGTCTATTCAGCTATCAAATCTCTTCCAGCAGGTCATTCCATAGTCTACAGGTGATTGAGGAAAAAAGTCCTCTGGGTGATCATTGCCAAGCTAGTCCTGGCCTGTTGAAGTAAATGTTTCTCAGAGGACCTGAATGTGTGGGGTGGATATTTATATGAGAGGAGACAATCTCATAGGTAACCTGGACCCAAACCATGTAGGGCTTGAAGGTAGTAACCAACACTTTGTACTCTGCCTGTAAATTACTGGCAGCCAATAGAGTGACTTTGATATTGGTGTGATATGCTCACTCCCAGATGTACCAGTAACCAATACAGCAGTTGTGTTTTGAATCAACTGAAGTTTCCAAACTTGGTACAAAGGTTGCCCAATGTACAGCTTTTTGCAAAAGCCTAGGGCATGCACTACCATCTTTAGGTCCTCCAGATCTAGGAAGGGGACCAACTGGTATTATCGGCCAGAGCTGATAGTAAGCACTTGTGGCTCTTGTCTCCCTGGCTGTGAACATAGTCTTTCAGGGGGAACTGTAATCCTGTCCAGGACTGGCTGACACACCTCCAAACCCAGGTTTGGATCCTTGACAGTAAGCATTTCTGTCTTGTCTGGATTCAGCTTCAGTTTGTTTTTCTTTATCCAGCCCATTACCTCCTCAAGGCATTTATTCAGTGGAAACATACTATCCTCAACTTAAACTGCTTTTGAAGGCAAGGAGAAATATATTTGAGTGTCATCAGCATATTGGATTTATGCTACCTTACAAAATATGTTTGGGGAAGTAGATTTACAGGTCTAATCTGCAATTTTACACTTCTAAAAAGTGCTTAATCTGGGATGAATTTGGAACAAACCTATTTTACACGTAAAGACACATAGCATCAGTATGCTCAACATAAAAGGTTTATGTGTAAAAATACTGTTCAGTGTTTTGAAAACAAAGTAATATTTTACAGACTGTTATTCTTTTCTAATGAATAGGATTAATGGTCTATGTCTGGAATGAAAACATAAAATATGTTTCCCTGTTTAAACTGAGACAATGATGTAAAACTCAAAGAGAGAAAGTATATTTTTAGCATTCAGTTATCCATAAAGCTATATATCTTCAGTGTACCCAACAAATTCAAAAATGGCTTTTTCCATCACAACCCTCTAACTCTGAAATTTGGTAGCATTACTAATTTCAGTCATTATTCAGAAAGACCTTTGTGTACTACTGTTATCATTAGTGTGATGATTCATCTATATACAAATCTCTGAGTATATACAGCTAATCCTTTATTGTGCTTGTTGTTCCTATACAGATTATTTTTTAATGAAAACAACAAATACTTGCCTTTTTATCAACATATTTTTTCTCTTTTCCATCCCACATGTATCAGTGGAAAACTGAAAGTTGTCTCATTTATACTTGGTTTTCAGAGTTATTGACATGAATTGCATGCTCACTGTATAGTAAAACTATCCTGGAAAGCTCTTGTTTGTTCTAAAAGTATGCTAACAACATGTAATCTAAAAGAAAGTTAAGTAAAACAAATGGTCAGCTAAACAGATAATTGGACACAAGCAAAAAAAATATATAAAAAAATACAGAACTCAGAATCATCCCTGTCATAGTATTTGCCATTTCTTTGTGTGATTCTGAGACCTAGACAGTTAAGAAAGCTGACAGAAAGAAGATAAACATATCTGGAATGTGGTGCTGGAGGGGTGTTGTGGATACCACAGATTGCAAGAAGACAAATGAGTCTAAAAGCAGGTCAAACCTGAACTCTCTAGAAGCCAAAATGACTAAGCTGATGCTACTGTACTTTAGATATATCATGAGATGACACGACTCATTAGGGAAGACAATAAAGTTGAGTAAAGTTGAAAGCAGTAGGAAAAGAGTAAGATGCATTACAGCTGGATCAACTTACTCAAGGAAGCACAATTCTGAGTTTGTAAGACCTAACTAGGGCTGTTAATAAAAGGGTATCTTTGTGGTCTCTCATTCACAGGGTTGCTATAAGTTGAAACCCACTCGCTGGTAATCAAGAACAACAACAACACTGCCGATACTGAAATCCAGATTTCACCCGTGCCATTTTGCAAGTGACTCTGCACAGTACAGTCAGCAAAGTATTATATTTTCGAAGTTTAAAAGTATACATTCATTTTAAGAAGCAGCAATTATATCCCATCTTTTCATCATTATGCTGAGATGAATAAAATAAGGATGGCACAACCTATGAAAGGAAAAACACACAAGACTAGTAACAGCAACCACAGAATTATAGTGGCATTGAAGAAGACATTGAAAACAAATGTTTTATCCACAAATGCTACCATGAAACAAACAGTTCTAAAATAGCATAACAATTGCAACCTCTAAAACTTAACTCACTTTTAGGCCTTTTGAAGATTTGATCTAAAGATGGACTAACTGACCTTACAGAAGAAAGATCAAGGTCTGATGCTACAACTGATACACACAAAGACAGACAAGGGCATCTATATGATTCTTAATATGCATATGCAAAAACAAAAAAAGCTGTCATTATACACAGAGACCTAAGATTGAGCACTGACTATACAGATTTATATTTATTGTATTCCTTATGAATTAGGCCTTCCCCTTTCATTAAGTTATGTTTGCTATTCATTATGTAGAAACTGAATACATTGAAGTGAACAAGAGTATTTCATAATTAGGCTAGTCTACTGTGACATAAGGATAAATGTAAATGTCTAAGATGATTGTCTCTTGCACGAAGCTTGTCACACTCAAGTTAGTATATTTACCACTCTCCACAAAAAAAGGTTCACACCTCAGCTTCCTTGATTGCTGCATAGCTAAGGCTGTGGTGGGACTCGTACCAGATGAATAGGTGGAGTTAGGAATGTGAGCTGACCCTGTGTCCTATACAGTACTCTTGGTATTGAAAACTCATGCATATGTGCTAGTATTTCTTAACCAGGTCTTTCACATAGCTTAATGGTACCAGGAAAGCACAGTTTCAGATAGAAATGATTTTGTATACATCTGGAAGAACCTCCCTACTACCTTATCCTATGCAGGTGTCTCAGAAAGAATGCTCCTTCCCTCTCTCATGGGGAAGCTGGGGTTTCCTTCTTCTAATCTGTTTCCCAGTCTGCATTTCTCGTATCCTTGAGAACACTGTAGAGTCCTACATAAGATTTTTGCCAAGATAGTGCTCCTTTATTCTCACTCTGGGAGAAAGAAGCTGTCTGCCACGGGATTTGCTGGCCTGCAGAATAACATCCCGGTACACCCCAGGCAACCAGTGTCATCACCATCTGGAAGGAAGTTTGGCTTTTATCAGCTAAAAAAATGCACATGCATAAGCTGTCTTTCTGTTCATCATCCATATTCTGTAGCCATATATACAAACTATATAAACAGTAATTACATTTTCTTGAGGCAAAAATCTTATGTAGGACTCTACAGTGTTCTCAATGACTTCAAGTCATTTTGGTAATCCCAGAAATGTTGCCCAACTAGAACCTGAATGTAACAGACCTTCTAGTTCTTAGAAAGATCCATACATATCTTCCATATTCATCATGTATTTAAATGTGTGTGCACACGTGTGTACATTTCAGTTGACATAAAACACAAGAGAAGAAATGCAAGTGTATTGCATCTATTCCAGATATTATGAGTCACAACATGCTTTACTAGGTTAAACAGTGAAGATCTATTTATTTTAATATATCAGAATATATAACCATCTCAACCAGTGCACAGGATATTGCTAATTCAGGAACTACCTGACATCTATCTTCATTTGAACCTGGACAGGCTATCTTAAGCCATTTGTTTGAAGGTAGTACAAAATAGCTCCTCTCCACTGCTAATACTTCTTCATATACAGGGAGAGTCCTTCTCTGGGTCACACGCAAATCTAGATGGGTAAGACAAACCATCCTAAAATGGGTCCCATAACTTCCACTTTTTTAGACAAGAACATTGGTAAAAGCTCTGCATCAGCCTTAAGCTAATGAAAGATTCTCAAGACTTGGCATTCAAAGACAGTAGGAAGTACTTCTTCTAATGTTCTTGCTTATATTAATGTATTCATCCTGACACTAAAGCAGCATCACATGTCTTAATGTTCAAAGCACTGGGTGTCATATCCTACACAACGGAAATCACAGCAAAGGTAGGAAGAATTGTTATGCTGAGTTTTTCTGGAGACAGGCAAAAATTCACACACACCCCACAAGAGAGCAGCTAATTTACACTATGAACAGAGGGTGGGTAGTAGGGGGTGCTGTGATAGCCACAAACAAGGCCTAGCTGGTCATGAGGGACTTACATTCCTCACCTTGGCTCCACCACAACAAGAATCATAGTGGAGTATGTGTCTTTGTTCGCTTTGCCTCCTTCCCAGTTGGCTGTAACATCAAATCAGACTGAGCTTATTTGGGTCAAACAGAGGACTTCAGTTTTAGATTAAATAGAGTCATTAAAAACAAACATAATGTTCTTGTTAACAGAGAAAGCTAACAGAATTGATTGATCATGTCATACCCTTGCTTTAAAGTCTCAATCTAACAACTGAGTCAAAAGATTAGGAGTTGTGTTATACAGACAACTACCTGTTGCTATGATTATACATTTTCTCCCAAAATTTACCCATTCTTATTCTATCTGTCATTGTCAGGTTTTATCACATAGTGGTTGTCTTTTGTAAAGGTCAGTGGCTTTGTAACTACAGAGCCATGACATATCCAGCACAACTGCTTTATGGTGGAAGATACAGTGGCTATACAATCAAGTTATACAGGTTTTAATGGGGAAAGACTACCTATTTTTGTGTGAAGACTTGATAACCCTACTACTTTTCTACTGTGTTTTACTTTCATGTTCCATCACTACTAAGATCCTGATATAGTTTTAAGTATTTCATAAGGTACATAGTTTAAAGTCATTGCAGGCCTTTCAGCAACATTGCAGGTCCTTGACGCAGCCTCTCGATAAATCCTTACTGGAGGATGATCCAGTACTGTCATGGAAGAGTGTGTGAAGGGAAGTTGGAGTTGGAGCAAATCCTGTATTTGCAGGAAGGGGAATGGAAGTCAAATCTTCCCCTAAAGATCCACACTGTCCTTCTTTAAATCCAAGGACAACACTGAGTGACTTCCTAGTTTAGAAAGCGTAAGTGTTAAAGTAAAGATATGCCTAATGAACAAGGACCCGCTTAATGTGTTATGCAAAAGGTGGGTGACTCAGAGGTCCACCTGTGGTGCCAGTGCCTCAATGAAACAGTGAAGAATTATTAGCTCAAAGGGAGCCTGCAAAGGAGGGGTAATCTTGCAGGCTCTTCCATCTATGTACACCAATATTAAAGCAGGGGCACCAGTTGGAGACTAAAAGTATGTTCATTGGAGGATATCACAACCACACATAAGGTTCAAGCAGTCTTACAAACACACAAGGCTAACCGAAGGAAAGGTAGGAAAAATTGGCTAGGGCAAAGTGGGCAATATGTACCTATCCTGCAGAGAAGAGACAAAGAGATCAGATCGATAGATCGGAGGTCCAAGGGTAGTACAAGAACAAGAAACTAAGCAGCAGAGTGATAGTCCTACGTCCAGAGTACTATGAGTTGTCTGGCTCAGAGCCAGAGTTTAAATACTCTGTTTCTGCCCTGAGGGGAGAGGTGTTAATGGCTCTCTTGCAGAGCAAACAATGGAGGCTGGGAACAGGTTAATGGCTTTAGCATTAGGTGACAGAGCACTGATAGGAATCAGGGTTGCTCCTTAATGGTTGGGTAGGTAAGGAAACAAAGGAGGATTTCGGTGAGGAGAGGTTGAAGACAATCAGTTGCTCTCTTGAGCCAGTTACGGGTGCTATTGTTTTTGCAGGTTGAGTTGTTGAGGGGATATCTGCAAGCTCATTAACAGGGGAGCTTCCTGACTGATCCCTCGACTATGACCTAACCATGCCCTGAGGTGCCATCTGACCTACTTTCATATGTGTTCAGCCAGTCCTCTTTGCCAGCATGGCTTTTCAGTCGCAACGTATATTTTATGCCAATTAAATAATGTCTGTTGTCAACTATATCTGAACAGTATGGTAACAAATGACTTGCAGCTGTGAAGGGGGTAGTACTTTAAAGATTCAAATTTAATAACCTTCAATTCTACACACAGAATGCCAGAACAATGTCTCTGCATCAGCTTTTATATCCTCTAACTTTCTAGCTCTTAACTGGATTACAATGTGTTCAAATTTTGGACTTCCTTCAGACAGTGCCTCTTATGCCAGTGGTGTGTTAGAGCTATGAACCACATTCTAACTTTGCCCTAACTCCAACTGATAATTCCAACTAGACTGCTGTTGAAATAACAGAATTTTCCCATCCAGTAATGAATTCAATTATGCCTACTCTCTTTCCCAAAGCTTTGGCAGCCGAGGAACCATGGTCTGACTAGGTTGTAAAATTCTGGTATTATTTACACTCTCTTAAATTACTTAGACTTTTTAATTCCTCTTTACTGGTTTTACATTCTTTAATGCACTTTGCTGTCTGTGTCCCACCATGAGACCTTTTGATCTAGAGAGGAATATAACTATTAAACAAGTAAATAAGGTATAGTGCTGCTCTGTCACTGTTTGCTTTAAAGATGAACAATCAAATGCTGTACTGGAGTGTTTATCAACACTCAGGTAGGTAGAAGTAAGAATATGAATACAAGAAGAAGTGAAGGGAATAAGCAACAAGTGCTTCTCTCCCTTATTTTCAACATCTCCTGAACATTTAGTAATCAATATCTATTTGCAGTTTCCAGAACAGAAATTACATACATCTACTTGCCAATTACATCATTTTTTAAAATGCTAATCACTACTAACACAATGACATGCAATTTACAGATAGTACCAGTAATCTCTGAGGACCTGGCAACTATATTAAGATGACTCTGTAAATGCATCACTCTTTCCTTCACTATAATTAAGTTACAGTTTGTAGTATATAATTTCATTAATATGGATTAGTGAACATATCAAATGCAAAATGCAAAAGCAAATGCAGAGTTGCAAAATGCTGTGTGTCGATAAAATAAATGCACTGTTCTGGATATGGGACATAAGAACAAAGCGAAAAAGGTGTATCTTTAGTGCATTTTGCTCTGTTGACTCTGTCACACACAAATGCAATTAAAACTGCTGCTATAATTATTAAGAAGTGCAATGTGCTGTCCTCTTTTGGTAAATGCTGTTATGTTTACACACATGCGCATGCCCACCTACCCCCCCACATATATATATATAAACAGAGAGATTTCACTAGCTTCCTATCTATAGTTGAATGTCTCTGTGTAAATATATTCATTCTGCAGCCTATGATTACTTGTAACAAAAAGGAAAAGGCACAATGGAGCATTATGCAAGCTGAATTAAGCGAGGTGTAGTAACTTAAAAAATGGGCCAGCAGTCCATCACAATAAACCAAAGAGTCAGCAAAGAAGCTGTCACATCTACAGTGAGAAAGAAAATGAGATCTGAGTGGAAGAGAGAAGAAACCTATATTGTATATCCAATGAAAAATGAACTATCTAAAATTAGTGCTGTTTTTGCAAAGCTTTTTGGCACAGTGCTCTCAATACTAAAATACTAATTTAGTGCCAAAATATTAATCTTCACTGAGTTGTTCATTAAAGATTTAGTCAAGATATTTTGACTGACATATAACTAAGAATTTATCATCTGTAAAACATGAGACTTTTTTTTGTTTTTTTGGAAAGCATCTTAGGTTTTGGGCATTTTTTTTGTGGAAAATAAAAGTTTACCATTTCAAGACAATGTTGCTATAACAATAACAATAATAATAACAGTACATTGAAATAGATAAGAATGTAATATATGCACTAATATATGCACTCCCATAACATCTCAGCATCTCTGTGGGTCACAGAATTACCATAAATTCATCAAGATAGGTGAAAGTTTTGTTAAATGACATTTCAGATATCAGTATGGGTGATGGCAATAAATAACACTACTCATAAAATTAAGGTAACACAAGATTAGAGCTATGAAAAGACCCTCAAATGAAAAATGATGGTGTCCCCTCTCCTGAGGATCACCCATTTTTCCAACAGAAACACTGAGAATGTGCAGAAGCACTAAAGATAAATTTTAATAACCAGAGTCAGTAGCCATTTTCACACTATACTGTTATAGTGCTATTATTCCACTTTCAGCATCCTGTGGAATTCTGGGATTTGTAGTTTACTGAGGCCAAAGAGCTCTCTAGCTGAGAATTCTAAATGCCCCTCCCTAAACTGTAAAGCCCAGGATTCCATAGGATGTTGAAAGTGGAATAATAGCACTATAACAGTGTAGTGCAGAAATGGCCTATGTCTTCTCATTAACTATGGATTAACATGAATGAGTTCAGTGAAGTGAAGGACAACTTACCATTGAGAAAGGCCCACTTATTCATGCAAGTCTTTCTAGTGGGGTCTTGTGTGTGTTCCTCTTCCTCTTCCCAAACAATGGCAATTCCCTTCCTGAATGCTAAATCATTGATACTCCAATGAATTTCAAAACTCTTTTGTTTGAGTGGAATTATTTTGTCTGGTTATCTCCCTCATGTTTCTTTGATTTGCTGTTACTAATTGTTGCTGATTTTAATGTTGACTGTTGCTTTGTCTTATAAGAAACTTCCACACACAGAGAGATGGGGTAAAAAACATTTCACAATTTAAACATTAAACATCAATACCAACTCACTACCACTACTTCAAGAAGTTCAGTTAAAAAACAGCAAAAATATTTCTAAAGGATTTATCCTATGCTAAAAATTATACCCTATTTCGCAAGACATGTGTTCATATATCAATTTTACATGATGGTTTTACAACATGGGAGGGTACAGTATAGCCCATGGACCAGATAAAGCCTTCAGGGCCTTTTCTGTGGTCCACAGGGTCCACGAAGGCCAGAAATGGGGAACAGTTGCTCTAGGGGTATGTGGAGAGCATCTCCACCATGTTTGGAGACTTCTTGCCTCCTTCTAAGCATCAACAAAAAAATTGCATTTATTAAATACCCCAAAATGTCCACTGGAGGTTGGGCTGCATTTCCTCCACATTTTGCTGTCTCTTTGAGTAAATTTATGCCAGGAGAGGCCTTTATGAAACCCATAACATGGTAAAAATGTTCCCATACCCTCTGAGAGACATTTGGAAGCAGATACAACCCTAGTGGGTTAATGTGTCCCTTTAGCCTTTCACAGTTACCCACCCTTAATCAGGAATTAAGTGCTGCATAAGGGATGCAGATCAACATTAAAAAAAAGTCATTGACAATAATTACTGGTACTTGTAAAATTATGCACACTGTTGTTGTTTATCAATCATGGAAAAATAAGGAAACTGCTTACTACACATAGGATCCAGAGAACATTTCCTCTTTCAAAAAGCAAGGCCCTGTGTAATTCTATGTCTCTAAATATCTTTCTCTCTCACATACATACTCCCTCCCTCCTTTATATACAATTGCCATGTGATATAGAGAACTATTTGAGTCTCACAAGCAGTTTGTTTTTAAGGCATAAAAACTGTACAGTTATTTGAATTACCTAGATTATAATCACCAAATTGAATAAAGCATTCACATTTTTGGAAAGTAATGATAAACAGTGAAGTAGAAGGAAACTGTGGCTTAAAAAAAAGACATGTCTGCAGTACAACTAGCTACTTTACAATTTTGTTGACATCTTGATAAAACTAGACTATCGATAAAACGAATAGTTACAGGCAAGCTGAAAGAAAACAAGCCTAAGAAATTTTGGGTATATCTACACTGTAAAATTATGGCAATTTCTTGCCACATTAACTGTCATGGCTCCATCCCACAGAATCCCAAGATTTATAGTTTGGTAAGGTGTTTAGGATTTCCCAGTCCTTTATTCTAAATTATAGCATTAGAGCTCTCAAAACTTCAAAATCCAGTATTCTATAGGAGGGAGCTATGGGAATGAAAGCAGTATTAAATTGGATAGTATATTTGTTGGTGTGGATAGTATTAATTACAACCAAAAAAAAAAAAGCTGAATGACATATTACATAGTTATAGCTACACTTTGATAAACTGATTCACAACGTATTTGTATGCACTGGATAACTGATTCCATTGGGCTCAACTTGACTTACTAATGTGCAAACTTACACAAAATGCATTCATAGAAGATTTTAAAATAATCACTGTCTTCTTCCTTTACGTGCCTAAACTAAGAAACACTTTGAAGACACTTCTAGCAGTTTCTTTTCACTCAGGAGACTTCCATGAAATTGGGATCCTACAATGGTGTGTGGGCAACTCTTTTGCCCCTCACTGTGGTTTGGATCTGGATCTGTGCTTGCAATTTTAATTGCCAGGTAGAGAATGGACAGCTATTGGATACGAACAAATTGTACACATGAGTGTACACATTTTGACAGAGAAGGTAGCAACAGGTTAAATTCTTCTACCACAGTTCTGATCTGAATCAGGTCCTTATGGCCCTTTTCACACGTGGCTAGGAAATCACGCTGCGACGATTCAGGCGGGTTTTTTCTTTATCCCCGCTAACGCGGAGATTTAAATTAGGAGCTTTTTCACGGCTCTCGAGCAAAGTTGTTTAGCATGTGTTAATGCATTCACACAATATTCTCATTGCCATTCCCGTTAGTATCCTTTCCCCGCCCTCTCTGGCTGTGACTGGCTTTATTTTATTTTTTAAAAATTGTGTGGCGCGTCATCACGCAGAGCAAACCTCTATCCCCCTCCTTCCCATCTGCTCCAGATGAAAATGGCTCCTCCCTATTGTGCCCTGCACAGTTTCCTTCTCATTGCGAGCTCGCACACGCGCTGTTCTGTTGCGCGCGAAATGGCGGCGCCGCTAAACCCCTACTGGGAAGTGGAGGTACTGCAACAGTTTTGTGTGCTTGAAGAGTTTGTTGAGGAGTGTGTGCTGCCAGCGTTTGGAATTTTTTTTCTCCGCGTTCACCCCTTGCAATAACTTTGGCTTCCCCCAACTATTCTGACATATATTTACTTTGGTTCCTTTAACTATTCTATCGTGGTCTTGTTCCTTATTTCCCCCTCCCTTCCTTGCGCCTCGGACTCTCCAACCTTCCTTTGCATTTCAGCTAAGATCGCTGTACTCACCCTTATTTTTGAATTGGTTTTTCCCGTGTGTGTGTGTGTCCGTGTTGCTGCATGAGCGATGGAGCCGGAGGGTGGTGAGCGGTCCGAATTTGAGACCCAGAAAATGCTGGCAACGGCCAGGTGGTGCGGCGGGGTGCGCGAACTCCTGCGTCGCCACACCCCTGCCAATGAGGTCCACTATGAGACCATTGTGCGGTGTTTGTCACACCATGGACACGAACGAACCGCTGAGGAGGTCAGGGAACGTTTCCAGGGCATAAAGAGGGAATTCTATGCGGCTATGCGCAGTTACAACGGCCACCCACCCCAGCCCGCAAGGCCACCCTTCTTCACATCAATGCTAAGCTTGTGGAGGGCAGCTGGCAGCCCTGCCTGGCCATCTCAGCATAGATGTGAGTAATGTTCCCTCCCGCACCCCAAATACTATTAAAACCCCAGGAGAAGGGTTGGTGTGCAACCTTTGCACGGGGGAATGCCCCTTGGCTGTGGAATGTGAACACACAATTTAATTAACATGTGCTACTTGCACAGGTAGAAGACGCCATGAGGCTGGCCACCATCCACAGCAGGATGTGCAAGGCGGTGCAGAGGCAGAAGGTAGGCACACATGCATTTAGAATGGCTTGTGACTCCCAGGGGGTAACTTCTGCTCTCGCCCTCTATGTACATAAACATTGGCGAAGGACAGATTTCAATTTGCCGCTACAAAAGTGTTCTGGGGAGCCATGCTGTGCCACTGAAATTACTGTTGTGGTCTGTTAATGCAGAGCAAGAAAACATCGCTACCCAGCAGCCCTTGGGGATGGAAGAGGAGGCAGAACAGGAAGGCCCCACCTGTGTTCAAGAATAGCGACCTGATGCAAATGCACAAAGTCATGTTTACTCCCCTACCCCTTGTTTTGAAACACAACACCACCCTAAATGTCACCAAGTATTTGTAGTTGTTTGTTAAAAAATATTTTATTAAAGAATTATTTTGTTTATGAAATTTTACGTCTCTTTCATGTGACCATCTCTTGTTGAACATTTTTTTCTGCGTGTTGATGTGGTTGTATCAGTCTCATGGTTCCTAGCGGTGGGTAACAGCAAAGCAAGGGATTTAGCGCAAGTGGCGAGGTGGAAGAAAAGATAGGAGTTCCTGTGTGGAGATGTCGCAGTGGTTCCAGACTTCCTGGAGTGCTTGACGCTGGCACTCCAGACTACACGTGGCTTTGTGCACCTGTGGAGAAAGGGAGACGTTACTTGGTCTCCCCACACATCAATAGCCAATCCCGAACTTCGCGTAACCAGTGTGAATTTTGAAGAATAAATAATAATAATAATAATAATAATAATAATAATAATAATAATAATAATAAAATTTATTTCTATCCCGCCTCTCCCAATGGATCGAGGCGGCATTACAAAAATATATAAAAACATTAAAACATTAAAATGCACCCTATCCTCCCCACCCTCCAACCCTTCTATCCCCCTAAAACATATTAGTTAATTAAAACAAATTAAAAACAAGATTAACACAAAAGACAATGATGAGAGGCGGTGGAACACTAATCTGGGAAGGCCTGTCGGAAGAGAACAGTCTTGACTGCTTTTTTAAAGCAGTCAAGACTGGTAATGTGCCGGGTCTCCTCCGGCAGGCCATTCCATAACTTGGGAGCGACAGAAGAAAAGGTCCTCTGGGTAACCGCAGCCAACCTAGTTCTGATTGGCTGCAGTAAATTCCTCCCAGAGGACCTTAGTGTGCGGGGCGGATTATATGGGAGAAGGCAATCCCGCAGGTAGGCTGGCCCCAAGCCATGAAGGGCTTTAAAGGTAAAAACCAACACCTTGTACTGTGCCCGGAAACTAATAGGCAGCCAGTGTAAAGACTTCAGAATAGGTGTTATATGGTCAGTTTTAGATCTTCCGGTGACCAACCTGGCTGCCATATTCTGAATTAATTGAAGTTTCCGGACTAAGCACATGGGTAGCCCTATGTAGAGCGCATTACAGAAGTCAAGCCGTGAAGTTACCAGCGCATGTACCACTGTTTTTAGGTGTTCCAAGTCCAGGAAGGGGCGCAGCTGGCGTATCAGCCGAAGCTGATAGCAGGCACTCCTGGCTGCCGCATCAATTTGAGCTGTCATCTGAAGTGGCAAGTTCAGGAGCACTCCCAAGCTGCGGACACAGTCTTTCAGGGGAAGTGTGACCCCGTCTAGAACTGGTTGACAAACCTCTATACCTGGGCTGGGGTCCTTAACAGCAAGTACCTCCGTCTTATCTGGATTCAGCTTCAGTCTGTTTTTCCTCATCCAGTCCATTACTGCTTCTAGGCATTCATTTAGAGGTGAGATGCCATCCTTAGTTGATGCTGTTATCCGAGACATGGAGAGATATATCTGGGTGTCATCAGCATACTGATAGCACCTTGCTCCATGCCTCCTGATGATCTCTCCCAGCGGTTTCATGTAGATGTTAAATAGCATTGGGGACAGGACGGCGCCCTGAGGGACGCCAGATTTAAGCTCCTTTTTCGAGGAGCAGCTGTCCCCAAGCATCACCATCTGGTATCTACCTGAGAGATAGGACCGGAACCACTTAAGTGCAGTGCCCCCAATCCCCAGCCCTCTCAGGCATTCCAGAAGGATACCGTGGTCTAAGAAGGTTGCACTACCTTTTCTATAGCTGCTAGGTCAGTGCGTGCTGCAATTTCAGGAAATCCTGGAAAGCTGTCAGGACAGGGGGGACTCCACCTCCCATTGCCCGCGTGTGGGGGGGCCCATTAACCAGCCATCCCACGTGGTTTCCCCTGGCCCTACCTGTATTCATGACCATCCTGATATTAAAGGACAGTTGCAGAGCTCTTTCTGGCACCGCAGTGACCTGGACGCGGTCCAATTTCAGGAAATCCTGGAAAGCGATAAGGCAGGGGGGACTAAACATCCCATTGCCCGCCTGTTCGGGGGGCCGTTAGCTGGTGATCCCCCTCCCTCCCTCCCCACCCAGAAAGAGGGGGCGATGGGGAAGAGATACGCATCACTGCTGACCCCTCTTTGGGAAAATAACCTCTTTCCACTTTCCCGCCCCCTGCCGCGAATGCCTCCCCAGGCCCGTTCACACCCATGCTCTGGTCATTTTGGCGCAAGAGGCATGAGAGCCTCACAGAGGTTTTCCTGACCGAGAGCAAGTACAATTTAAACTGCGAGGCTTCACAAGGTGCCCCCACGCTGCCCTTTCTGCATAGCCCTCAAATTTGGCAAGCAAACGGCACCCCCTCTCGCTCCAGCCAGGGCCCCCTTCGCACCCACGTCCAAAACCCCGGGCGATTCCTCAGGAGGATACTTCCCCTTGACGGGACTTGCCCAGGGCCGCCCACCCCCCAGCCAAGGGCCCCACAACGGGATAACCACAGCCTCCTAAACTGCAAACATCACAATGCGCCCAAGCAGTATTTGTAAAGTGCTGATGAAAGGCATAAACAAATTCATTTTATAAAAACTGCGTACCTGCAATTTTTTCCCCTTTCTTCTTCCCTGTCCTCTTCCTTGCTGTCGCCAGCCGCTTTCCAAGGATTGAAAAATGGCGCCGTCTGGTTGTTTTGGTGGCGGACGCTGAAGCTGGCCACACCCACATCCCGTCCTCCGTCGATCTCAGGCACGAATCAGTGCGTACCGTCACTTTCTCACGAACCCGGTAGCACGGTTTGGGGGAAAAAACCCACATTTTTTCCGGTTTTTGAAAAGTGCGAGCGACTGCAAGATGGCAGCGTCTCCGCGCGGAATGAGGTGTGAATCTTTAAAATTATATACGACCCAGTGCTCTCCAAGGTGTAAAAGACCCCCGTTAGAGGTCAACCTGCCATGATTTAAATACCCCGTGTGAACAGGGCCTATGTTTACTCTAGAAAAGGGAAAGAGATGTAGCTGTTAGCCAAGTCTTCAGAGTATTCTCTCATCTGATCTCTGCTTAGTAAGACAGAAGAAACTGAAATGTGCTTGTTATTGTAGTAAGCATTAGCTGTTTTATACAGGGGAAATGCCTGGAAGGGGAAGACTGAAAAACAAAAGAAGAGGAAGAAGGAGAAGGAGACAGTATGAAACATACAAGTTTTCTGTACTCCTCATCAGAAGTGAATTTCTGGTCATTATGTCAACCTACTCCTTCACTGTTGTGCATCTGGCCAGAATCAGGGGTTTTCTTCTGCTTCTGCTACTTATTTCCTGTCCATGAGATAATGAAAATAAAGTTTTTATCTACCTTTCCAACTGGTGTAGCCTTTAGCCTTGTGGTGCCAGGAGTCAAATTCAAAATCCACACGTTTTTAACAGAAAAAAAAGAGATATTTACTGTACCAGAAGCCTTCAGATTTAACAATCCTGCAACATGGTCTGAATGGAAATAAAGCCTTCCTTACTTCCAGAAAGCTGCGAGGCTCCAACAACAGGGAATGACTAGAGCATGTCAATTCACTCCTTTATGCTATAGATTTAAAACAAACAAACAACAATGCATAACTACGGGGCTTTTCCAACCACCTTTGGTGTCTATTTCATCCTCAAGAGGAATGTGGTTTTTGAGAGGAAGTGTTTCTATCAAAGAGCATAAAAGCCCAGGGAAAAAAAAATTGCTGAATCATTTGTTAGGGCCTTATTTGAACAGGCTAAATAATGTGAGTTTGCTAATAGGAGGGAGAGGGAGGGGGGAGAGATAGGCAATTGGAATTCTAGAAAAAGGTTTTCAGAAAGAATACAGTTATTAACGGATTCAACTGTTCAAAAACCCATGGAGATGACAAGGCAATCTAAGTTAATCACAACCAAGATCAAAGAACAAAGATGACTTCAGAGTGTAACAGAGGACATAACCTCTTCTATACAAAACAGCAAAAGCAAGATGCAGCAGCCATTTTTTAAAAAGGGAAATTAACTCCTCATGCTTCTGCAGAAACAGTACAAAAGCAAGCCCCTCAAAAGTGGCCTAAACATTTGGAAAACTTTCTTTAGCAGAAACACAACCTGTCCCAAAACTATGTGAAAGATCCCTAACATCAGAAGATTTAGCTTAGCAAGAAGAACACAGAACAGGAAATGTTCAAAAGCAGGGCATGTTGTTACCTGGAGCTGGAAAATTAGAGTGCACGTAGTTGTGTTTTCCCTAAAACAAACAAAACCAAGGAAATCCAAAATCTATCTCTGGGCCCACAGGAAGGTGTAAAATACACGACACTAGCTTTTGAAGCTGCACTATCTTCATCAGATAAAGATAGTAAAGTAACATATAAAGGAAATAAAGTGACTCCATTTGCTCACGGCATCTACGCTTGCGGGCTAAGTTTAAAGCAGGAGTAGATAACCACAAGGGGGGCACAATCATCCCTTTCCCCACATCCCTAGCACCCATTAGCTATACCTCCTATTTACATAAAACTGAAAGCTACTGGATAGTACCCATCTCCAGGCTGGCCCTGCAGTTCCAACCCCAGGGCTCCTGTCACTCACCTTGCCCTTTTATCCTCCCTGGATCTGGTACTCAGGCCTCAAAGTGACTGCTATTCTGGACAAGTGACTGTGGCTATTTCCGCACAGAGCGAGGGAATCGCCCCGTGCCGGTACTTACTGGACCTTTGGGCTTGACGCTTGGGTCCAGGCTGGTCCGGAGCAGTGCCTGGTTGCCGCTCCTCACTGCTCCGGGGACAAAAATGGTGGCTTCTGGTTGGTGGAGGCTCTCCACCAACCGCTGAAGCTCGTCAGCCTAAAGCCTGCCCCCGGCAGATCACAGGCTCGCACTGGTGCGAGTCTGTAAATCTGCACTGGAGCACGGGAATGGAGTTGGGTGCTCCGTGCTTTTGAAAGACATCTTTCAAGCGGTCTTTCAAAAGCATGCTGGACGATCACTTCAGGTTGTTTGGGAGTGGGCTGAGGTGCAGATCTACAGTAAGTAGGTCCGACCCAGTCCGCTCCCAGGTGCAGACATATTTTCTGGAGGACGCTCTGCACCGTTTCTTTAAGCCCGTGTGGAAATGGCCACAATATTGATCAGTGGGCTCACTGTGAAAAGTGTGACCAGCCCTCCTTCTTAATTCTTAAATGAAACAGACAGACCCAGCTGTAGAAACCAAAACAAGTGAAGATTTATTATACATCACTTAGGCCAAACACCAACTCTCTGAACTCCTTCCTCATTCATAGCTCCTCAAACATTCTTCAGACAGTATTTTCCTCCTCCTCCTCCTCCTCCTCCTCCTCCTCCTCCTAATCAGCCTTTACTCCATCTCTGACTGCCCTAACTCTTGTACAAACAGGAATCTAGATTATAGCTTTTGCCCACAGGTCCCACTTCACAGCACTCTTAAGGCTCTGACTGGCTGGCTCTAACCAGGCTTGCCCATCTTCTCTCTTCACAAATGTGGAGCCTGCAATAACATTTAAACGGAGAATCACACCTTCTGGAGATAAAATTCTTAATTTGCGGTTGATTTTATGGTGATTTGATCCTCTAGGGACTTTAGGGAAGCTCCAGCAGTATGAGGTCCTTTCCACAGGTTATCGGATCTCGGCAGCATCCTGCAGGGATCCCAGTACAGCCTCTCCCGGGAGGGGAGCACAACAAGAGTGCTCCCCTCTGCTGGCTGACTGCAGGAATGGAGGAGATGTGATGGCCACACCTCTTCTTTCTGCAGCGCAGCCAGGCACTGTCCCAGGCTGTGCTGGGGCAGGAAGCATGACCGTCTGCAGCTCAGCTAAGTGTGAGAGGGTGGCAGGAGGGCAGCATGATCACCGGTCATTGACAGGAAGAACCTATCAAAGATTTGTGGCACCATCATGCCACCTGGGGATGGGAGAACGATGGGACACAGATGATTTCATGCAGAACCATCATCTGGGTCCTATACTTCTCCCATCCCAAATGCGGGATGACAACATTCTGCAAAAGGCGCCTCTGTGTGTCTGCACACACAGAGGCCACTGCAGCCTACAGACCACACTATTTCCAACCCTATTTTAAAGTGTTGATATTAGTATATAAAACCCTGTGAACCTGGGATCAGATGACCTGAGGTAGTGTTTCCTCTACTGGTATCAACTTGCCAGGACAACATGATCTTCAGCAGACAGCTTCTTAGTCAGATCTTGGCCTACAGATTTCAATTTTTTGGTAACACAGAGAAAGGCCTCATCTTTGATGATGGAGCTATATTGTGCTTTGTCAGTCCTCAACCCTAACATTTTATTGACAACTTATTATTTTACTTTGACTCTTCCTAAGTCACGTGTCATTATGAACACTCCTAAATTCTGTACCATCCTATTGCTGTTTTATGGTAAACTGATTCAGGATCTATGCAAATAAAAAATGGTACAGAATATTTCTAAGAAATTAAAATGACCCCCCCTTTTTTTGCTTCACACAATAACCAAAACAATTTGCTGAGCAGTCTGCAGTACGTTTGTCATCTCTGATATAGTACAGACAGGTTATCAATGTGATAAGACAATTTAACACTCAACAGCCTCAATACAATTGAGAAGAACTTGATAAAATCTGCCCTAAGAGGAATGACTTGCTGCATGTTTCAGAAACACATCTAATTGAGTTTGAAAATGGTGCTTGATTGTCTAATCTACTAGTGTATTTTAAGAATCAATTGGTCTCGGATTTTACATGCTGATAAATCTACAACTGCTCAGCTTTTGGTAGCATTTTAATTTTTTAATGTTCTGGAGATGAATCCACACACATTTGGGCATTTCCATCTCTCTTTAATCTGATCCATTAAAGCTAACGATTTAGACTTCCTCAGCAGCAGAATATCCTTGAAAATCAAGAAGGGTAAGTTAATCATAGTTCCAAGATAAAATGACATCACAGGGTATAATGTCACTATGCTGATACTATTTTAGATAGCTAATAAAGAAATTATTATCAAAATCCCAACCCAATCTCAACATCACATGACTGCCTACTAGAAAACAGAAGTTAGGATAAATGTGGGGAAATTTTAAGAAGTCACATGTTTCCATGACATTGGGCAGTGAGGAGATAACTGCCAGATACATACTGATGGGACAATAATATACTAATCAAGATTGAATGTTGCCGTTCCTAGTCTAGATAAACTAGACTTTTTCAATGTGAAGAAAGAAATTATCTGGAATGCACAGGTTTTTAAAACAGAAAACAAAAAACAAAATAGAACAAATCACAGCATGACATTTCACCCTGTATTTTTCACTGGATAATAAGCATGTGGAAAACAAATGACACCCCCAAACTCACCTTTGTGAAATTAAGAGGTTGGGTAAGCTTTCTGAAGATTGTAATATCTGTGCTGAAAGACATACATCAACAGTGTGTACGTGTTCAAACAAATTAACAGATTGAGAGAGTATCAAGGAAATTGAAAACAAATAATTTGGTTACACACCTTTTTTTTTTTTTTGCACACAGAGACACACTTTTTGATGCTGTTTTCTATTAGAAATTGTTACAACTGCAATTTATCAAAGTGATAATATGCACAGCAGTGGCTACCACTGCTGGCTTCCATGTCAATGGGTCACTGAATTTGCTCCAGGCTTCAGTCCAATTTTAAAGGAACCAACCAAAGTGCTGAACTCTTATTTTTAATTGCTGTCAAGTCAGCTTTGACTTATGGCAACCTCCAAGACACCTTGTTATTTAACAGCCCTGCTAAAGTTTTGCAAACTCAAGATTCTGAGTTTTTTGACTGAGGACCTTTCCATTCTACACTGCTATAGTGCTATTATTCCAGTTTCAACATCCTATGGAATTCTGGGGTTTACAGTTTAGGAAGGGGCATTTAGAATTCTCAGCCAGAGAGCTCTGTGGCCTCAGTAACTACAAACCCTTAGGTGAACAGATGAACAATGTAGGTTCAAAGCCTATGGATTAGAGTCTCCCATGTTTGCTGCAGTTTGATAACTTAAAGGCCAATGATAAAAGTCAGCTGTTACTGAAGTCGTACTGATTTTAAAGGGAATTAAGCATAGTTAATTTAGTCTTAATTCAACCCTATATACCATTATTATATTGAAAATATGAAATCCAAAGAATAGATCATTCAATCAACAGAACTTACATTAAGTCCTCTTTTACTGAGTTCTGTTCATTTACTGGATCTATTACAGTTAGCAGTTGTAAGTGCAATTAGTCTACAGGGTTTTGTTGTTGTATGCTTTCAAGTCATTTCTGACTTATGGCAGCCATAAGGTGAACCTATCACCGAGTTTTATTGGCAGAATTTGTTCAGAAGGTACTTGCCCTTGCCTCCCTCTGAGGCTGAGAGGTTGTGGCTTGCCCAAGGCCACCCAGTGGGTTTCCATGGCCAAGCGGAGATCTGAACCCATTGTGTTACTCCTGCTCTGAATTAGGGAGAAATCTTCAATGTCCTTGCAAACCTAATAGATCTTCTTGTTGATTATTAGGTATCTCCATAACAACCTAAGAATTGTAGTTTGCAGTACGTCCTACCTGCAAGACACCATAAGTGATTCACAAGCACTAAAACTGACTTGTACATACACACATTTTTCACACAGAATATGTTCTCCAGATGATAAATGCATTTGCTCTTACTCACAAATCCATTGACAGCTCATCACATCGCAAATTACAGTGTGTTAAGAAATCCACTCATATAATTTTACAAGCATTGTAGAGTTAACATAATTTATAAGATGCTGATGGAATTGGTCTAGCCTTCTTATAGCAATTATCTGAATAAAACTACTGGTGTTGTGGTTAATGTAGCTGATTCAAGGGGCAAGCTCTATTAACAAAACTCAGATAATAAATACTTCATTATATCCAGATGCACAAGCAGAGAGAAACAAAGGAAACAATATTATCTGATTTACAGCTCAACAGAAAATGAAAATTGCCACTTCAAACTCCTTGCCTGATATTATAGCACTTATTTCAAATCCTAATCACAGGAATTCCTATTTTAATTCCACAGTTATGGAAACTAGCATAGCAGTTGTTTTGCAGATTACAGGATCATGGGAAAAATATTTAGATTCTTTTGTTTATAATCAAGCTGTATACATGTGAGATATCTCAATTCAATAAAACTAAGCATGGTATTTACATGAATAAAGGCACGATTTTCCCTCCAATCCAGTAAAATTATTTTATCCTGCTTCTAAAAATGCATTTCAAACCTTTAACATGGGGAAAAGGGATAATTCCCCAAATCTTTTAACATCCCTGCTTTGTGGCTAGCACCATCAATGTAATGTTAACAAAAATACAATTTCAGCAGACGTCAAAAATAAATAATTTATATGGGATTTTGCCTCCTCTTCACAATACAGCTTTGATCATGTGGATCCCTCTGGCAAAGGCTAAATGAAGCACAGATTTGATTAAATGCCTGCAAATGCCTCGCTAGCTGTGTCTGCATTACAGTTCTTTAAACTAAAATAGCACACTGCAATGAAGAATAGGCAGTGCCTTCAGGACCAGTACAACTGGGCCATGCAAGAGTCTTTATACTTGATTTAATCTCTTTCCTTCTCATTCTTTTGACTACCCTAGAGTCCTTTCTTAATACAATCAATTGGCAATACTATAAAAAGTAAAACCAGATCAATATTTTTAGAATTTTCAACCTGATTGAAGAATCGCTTAACTAAAAGCAATCTACACGCGTTTTCAATGAAAATTAATGAATTACTTCATCTTCATCCTCATTTGGAAAGTGTTGATGTTACATTAAAAAAAAAATCAACTGCCCTGACATAGGCCATTTCAAGCCTACATTATTACAGTGCCTTCTGGATATGCTAAATATTGCTATCCCAATCTTATATATTGCTACCGCTAGGCTAGGGGCAGTTTGCTTGTTTTTTAATTGTCTTTAGCACAACGTGATTTTTATTTGTAAAAACTGTAATTTTGTGGACTTTGTTGTAAAAAGTGTAAAAAGGCTATGCTGATTATTTTATAAACCATTTTTTAATTGGACAGTTGTTACAGAACAGGGATAGAGACCCACGGATTAAGGAAAATCGTTTATTTGTCTCAGTGGGATCGTTCCCAAAAGACTGAGCCCCCCTCTTTATATTCACAGCAATTTATACATTTCCAGTACAATCATCACATGCTCAAGAAACGGAAACAGAACAAGAAAGAAAACAGATCTGTTGTACGTAGGTTCCCACCAGTGTCTACATATGTTGCAAATCTTCTGTAGCACAGCCAAGGGCTAGCGAGTCGAGCCAAACCGATAACATTCCATTATACAAAGTTTCATTGTCTTTCCTTCAAACACACAGGGACTTCAATTGCAGAAATTAACTGCTTTTCCCTCACACCCAGAGGTCATCTAGACTGACCCACTTTATTCTTCCACTATACAGTCATCAGCGTTGTCAAGCCAGGTTTAGCTAAAGCTGTGTTTAAATTAATCAGTACATTCACAGAATAGCATTTTCATTGGTCAAACAGTATTCTGGCCCTCAAACTCAATTTTTAATCATTATACCCAAAGCCCAACTGTAGATATCAAAACGTTTTGTTCAAAAATTTTGTTTAAAAGGCATTTCTTGGCAAAGCTTCTAAAGTGGGGTGGGGGGGGTAGGGACTATATAAAGCTCAGATGCTATGATTTTCTATTTACTATGTTTCTGGCTGTTTTTCACCATTTTGTTCTTCTCAAATAAAATCGAGAAGTGGGGAGACAATGACTTTGGGGTGTAAACAGTAGCAACCTCTGTCAAACACCTCTAGAATAAAAAATAAAATTGCCTCCACAAAGAAATCAGTCAAAAACTGTGACACTCTATGCGTGTTTATTCACTGCTAATTCAAGTACAACTTTATGAACCTGGAAGCAGCTGTGCCTCTAAACATGGAGCTGCTGCATCTTCATATCACAGTGCTTTTTCTTTGATCAGTAATATACAGTTATGGGGACACTTCCTTTGGTCTTACATAATGGTTTTTCCCTGTCCCAGAGACTATGTCCCTTTCTGCAGCACCCTCCCATCACGCAATAAGGATGGCAGAAGGATGGGACCGCGACAATGCTCCTTCATGACGTTGTCACAATCCTGTCCTTTTCCCATCCCCAGGTGGTACAATCATGGATTAAATAATTAATGGGTTTTCCCTGTCAATGACACACAGTCGTGCCACCATCCTAAATTTATCTGTCCTGCAGAAGTTGCAGAAACATGATAGCTATGCTTCCTTCCCCAGAGCAGCCTGGGGAAGTATCTAGTTGTGCTGCAGAAGGAAGAGGCATGGCCATCGTGCTCCCTTCTGCGGGGAGCCAGCCAGTCTGAAGGGGAGTGCTCCGCTGATCAGGTAATAAAAGAAGTAAATAAATATTAAGACATCATACCATGCATTTCAATGTATGCACTGAAATGCATATGGAGAGATGAGTTATACTTGACATGGGGATGCCATTTTTGTAACTCACATTTACCCAAACCGAACCTGAATCTGACTTCATAAAGTGGTCAGGAAGTGAATGGGAATGTATTGAAAGATAGCTCAGATTTGTGGTTCCTGAGTCTTCAATATTAATATTAAGAAGAAAAACATATTAACAGAACAAAAGGAAGAATAAAAGAGAGTAGGAGATAGTTCTCTGCATTATGAAAAATCAATCGAGATAGGGTGTGTGGCATTGCTTCAAAATTACTGCACCATATTCCTAATGGATTTGTACAATTAGTATGGAGAACTTTCTACCTTATCAGTCAAATTGATATCTGCATGCTCAACGTTCCTAGATCACTTGGCAAAAGCAACATTTTTGAAGTCAGAATTTTTAAAAAATATGGATGGAAATAATATCTAAAAATAATTCAAAAATGTTCAAAGATATGTTTTTCAAGTGTTGAAAGAACAATGAAGAGAAGAATTCTGAAATGAGAAAAATGTTTACAGCTTGAGCTTTATTCTAAGCAAAATTTACATGTGGTTGTTTTGTGGGGAAAACTACATTTTCTGGGCAGGAAATACTATTTTCTATATAGAAATATTCTTTTCTTTATAGAAAATACTATCACTTTCACAGAAAATGTGTTTTGCTAGTTCCTCCTTCTGAAATTTAGCCTACAGTACCTGGTATTCTTCGGTGGTCTCCCATCCAAGTACTGACCCAGCTGACCCTGCTTAGATTCCAAGATCAGATGGGATCTGTTGCCTTTAGGCATGTTCATATATGTGGGACCTGGTATATCAGTGACAAGCTCCAGTTTAGAATCTATTTTGTTAGCAAATAGGCAAAATGTACAAACTCCTGAAAAGCTTTTGTAAGAATATAAAAACGTGCATATGGTCATACTGAAAATTTAATGGTTGCAAACATGAGATAAATTATCACAAATCTACTGTATGATATGTTCATTTGTATCATGAGCAACCAGGCTGCAATGCGGACGAAATTCTTTTCTTTTTTCATTTGCAAAGGAAGGAAAAAAGTAATTTTAGCAATTTTTTTTCTCCTGTGAGAAAGGGTTTGAAAACCACAGTTTTGAAACCTGGACATACTCTGTGCAAAATCTGCATATGGTTTTCTTGCACGGAAAACAGCCTATCCTGTTCAACAAATAGCATTTTCTGTAGAGTAAACAGCAATGCCTACTTAGTAAGTAACATTTCTTTAAAAAAAAACTGTGGTTGCCGGGGGGGGGGCAGGAGGCAAATTTGTATAGAAGAAGACCAAGTCAAAGTACAAAGATTCTCTTCAATCCAGGGTGTTCCTCATCAGGATTTCCCAAAACTCAAAAAATATGAGGGTTACCATTTTTTGAACATTTTATATATTCTTTATATTCATACCTGCAATGGACTTCAAAGGTCACATCGCTGCATGTAGAACAGTAAGAAGCTATACATTACATCAAGAAATGAGCATATGACACCGATATTAAAATCACTCCTCTGGCTGCCAATTAGTTTCCTGGGTGTTGGTTACTACCTTTACAGCCCTGCGTGGTCTGGGTCCACGTTACCAGCAGTCCCATACAATCCTCCCATACAATTCACCCCATACAATCCACCCCATACACTCAAATCCTCTGGGGGCCATTTACTTTAAAAAGCCAGGACTAGATTGGCAACAGTCACCCAGAGGATTTTTTCATTTGCCACCCACAGACTGTGGAATGACCTGCCAGAAGAGTTTTGACAGCCAAAGAGGCTGTCTGAATTTTAAAAAGTACTAAAGACATGTCTCTTCTGGCAGGCCTGTCCAGTCAATTTTTAAATATGAATTTTAAATAGATGTATTTAAATAGTTTTATGTGTTTTTAGTGTATAATAATCTATGATGAGTTTTTAGTTGTATTTTAACCTATGTTTTACACTACCTCAAGCCTTGGGAAGAGGGAGGTCAGAAATAAAATATCATCATCATCATCTTCATCATCATCATCATCGCAGAACTCTATCTTGCAGTCTGAAAACTACAGGGAAATTGGTTCACTTACTACGTAGGAACTTCATTGGGGCTTTCATTTCACCCCTGTCAAGCCACAGGAAAAGGAGAGAAGCATTCTACTGTGGTTACTTCATTTAGAAATTGTAGCTGCTTTTAGAAGTGGGGTTCAAAGGGGAATAAAAATGTTTAAAAGCATCTAAGGCATCTAAAGCATCTAAGGCACCTGGAAAACTGTGGGGCCTTTGGGGTTGTTCACCATGGACTGAGAGCCTTCAGAAAAGATGTATATTCATTTTTTCTGTAACAATCCATCATCTATATCTATTTATCAACACTTTATTTATTTATTTAAATTTTCTTGTGGTGCCTTCTTCTATTCTTAAGCAGCTTCAAATCTGGTTGATGTGCCTTGAGTGAATCAGGTCAGCTTTAGACAAAGCCTAAAGGTTATGTTGGAGAAGCTCAAAAGGGGAACTGTAGACTTATCAATGTGGCACAGTTGGGAGATGATTCTCATGGAATGTCAGTAAAAATATATTCTAAGAGAATGCAAGTGGGGATTCCAACGCATACTTTTTCCTCATGAAAACATACGCGCTGGAGGTAATAGATACATGTTTTTTTAAAATCCCACCACTTCTGACAACGTGTGTCTGTTACTGTCCTTGCTGAAAATAAACATTTGTAGGAAAAGGACATAGACTGTAATCCTGTTGGTTAACCCTAACTAAGAGTAAGCCCACTGAACTGCTAAATGGTGAATCAACAAATCTACTGTATAAAAGTCAATGTCTGTCTGTGCGTTTGTCTGCGTCAATCAGGCGAAGACCTCATACGGTTGGCTGTGTGAGGTGAGAAGACCTCATAGGATTGGCCGGCTGTGAAGACTCTATGGTATCCTGGGGTTGGCAGTTTAGGGAGGGGCCCTTTAGAATTCTGAGGCAGAGAGCTCTTGGGCCTCAGGCCGGTCGCTATGGAGATGAGGCCTACCATCAATAAGGATGCCAGAAAATTTCTGAGAGGCATATGTGAGAAAAATTAAAGTGACATACACAAGCTGAAATTCAAAACAAAAAGTGCTTCCAGAAAAACATAAAGCCTTTGCACAAATTCAACAGAAAGCAAAAAAAATCAAAAGCCAGTACATCAGTGTCCCCAGACAACACTGATTAGATTGGGGACTATGGGGGAAAGTTGCAGGTACTGGAATAGGCATGTTGCTATGGAAATGATGCCTAGCAGCAAGGAGGAGGACAGTGTGTTCACTCAGGAACCCAACCTCTGAATGTTAACAACTCTGAATAAAGATTGGACTGGGGAATATGGGGAAAATTTACAGGTACAGGAATAGGCCAGTTGCTATGGACATGAGGCCTAGCAGCAAGGAGGAGGACAGTACACTTCCTCAGGAACCCAACCTGTGTATGTAAATAGCTCTGAATACAGATTGCATTGGGAATATGGAACAAAGTTACAGGAAATGGAGAAGATACTTCGGTGAATTCTTAAGAGGAAAATAAAAACCCCAGGCAATGCTGGGTAAATACGCTAGTAGGTAAATAACTCTCACTGATTAAAGAATCTACTCCATTTGGGATTAACCAACAGGATTCCAGCCAAATACAGCACTGTAAATGTCTCAACTGACCATAATTGCCAAAATTAACATGGCCATTAAGGGACATAAACTGTGAGTGTGGGAAGAGAGTGCCCCTATTCCTGTTTAAAGTACAGAACATGCCTGGTGATATCTAGAATAGACTGGATAGGCTTGACTTGAAATTTCTTGACTTCTGACTTGTATGAACTCATATATACGTTTCTACTTGGAAACACTTTAGTCTCCACAGTTATTTACTGACTCATTAAATGTAGCTAAACTTTAATTAATTTTTCAAGGTATCTGACCAGGGAATATATTTTTTTTAAAAAAAAGAAAGGAAGACAATATATGGAACCTATCTAGTACAGACAAAAACACGCACACACCAAGTGTTCTAAAACAGAAGACCTGGGGAGTATAAATAGGGTATATTACTTTCTAGATCAAAATCTCTTGCTCACTTTAGCTGCTAAACATTGATAACTGCTTGATGAATTGCTTCACTTTAGTGTCTCAGCCAGTACATTTTGATCATGAGACTGCAATAATAATCAATATCATCAGCAAATCAGAACATCCTACATCTAGATCATAACAATGGGACAGTGCTGGCAGCTGGCAGCCATGAAGTTCATCCTATTTTTCAAGGGCTATAGTTTTATTCATTATTTAAGGACTGCTTGACAATTTATTGTTTGAACTCAGGTACTAATAAGTAGGTATTTTTCATCAGCAATGAAATGATGCATTATTTGGTGATGCCCTTCAAAAGTACTAACCAAGAAACTATTAAGAACCCTGGACCTCAGTAATGAAATGGCCACCTAAATAATACACAAACCCTTTTGTAGTTCTGTCTTTTGTAATCACATGCTCAGCTTCTCAGTACAAACGTTATATGTGAAGTTGGCTCTGATGTCATGCACAGACCACTTTAGCAGTAACAAAACTACAACAGCATGATGCTTGAACCAAGTCTTCTCTGGATTTTTTCCCCCAGTTTATTGGCCATGTTCAAACATTTCCAATGACTAAATGTTTCAGTGCTTTACCCATGTTGGATGAAAATGAGAAATAAAACTAGCTGCCATTTGTATACTGATCATACTTCACCTGAAATCTCTAGATTACCTCAGTAACTTTTTGTAAATGATAAAAAGCATGGGGGACAAAACCAGTCAAAACCTGTAGCATAAATTACAATGAGTCAAGCAATAGTCTCCCAGCAGTGATTTCTGGAATCAACTATCAAGACAGAAATGAAACAATTCCAAAAATGCTGCCATACTCTATTCAGAAGGATATCATGGTAGCTGGTATCAAAGCAAGGAGAGGCCCCAGAGTGTCAAGGAGTCATAATTCCCTGTGTTTTCCTCCAATGTATGTCATTCAGAAAAGTCAAGTTAGTTTCAGTGCTAGAACCAGACCTTCAACTCCCATTAAAATCAATTAAGGAAATCAGTCCGAATTGAGAGTGCTCAAAGTTGCATGACAACAAAGTTTGAACCTTCTTCTAAAGCAGTGGTTCTCCACCTTCCTACTGCCGCGACACTTTAATACAGTTCCTCATGTTGTGGTGACCCCCAACCATAAAATTATTTATTTATTATTTACAATAACAAAGATCGCCTCGCCGGCCAGGAATACGGGGGGGTGGGCAGGGAGGGAAAGAGGAGCCGTGCATCTCCCCTGGGAAAAACTCTCTGAGAACCCCCCCCCCACAGGCTCTGCTTCTGCTTTGCTCTTGTTTCTGCTGGGGGGGCAGTGTGGGAAAAGTTTCCAGAGTGTTGACCCTGGCCGGGGGGGGAGGAATCCCAGCGCCTTTGTCTTTTGCGCCGGGCGCAGCTCACCCCCCGGAAAAGTGCCGCCTTGCGGCCCCCGGCCATTCCACAGCGCCCCCCCAAGCTGGCCCATCAGATGGGAGGTTCTCCTGGTAGTGGAGAAGCGGAGCGATTTCAGTCCCTTCTGAACAGGGGGCAGGAGGACGCGAGCGCGTGGCTCACGCTTGCGCACCACCACTCCTGTTGTGGTGACACTATGGCCACACTCGCTCCTGCCAAAGGGGGCAGGAGGACGCGAGCGCGTGGCTCGCGCTTGCGCGTCACCACTCTTGGGCCTTTCCGCACGTTACCTTATCGTGGAGGTGGGGGTGCCGTTCGCGCAAGCAGGTTCTTGCGCGAGCCGCTCCTTTCGCTGCTCCTTCGTCCCACAGCTGGCTTCCTAGTCGCACGACTGCCCCACCCCTTCCTCCCCCAGCGCAGCGTACAGCTCCCAGGCTGCACTGTGGAAGGATGGGGCAGGGTGGTCGTGTGACCAGGAAGCCAGCTGCAGTACAAAGGAGCAGTGAAGAGAGCGCCTCGTGCAAGAACCTGCTTGCGCGAACGGCACCCCCCACCTCCGTGATAAAGTAACGTGCGGAAAAGGCCCAGGAGTGGTGGAGCGCAAGCCACATGCTCACATCCTCCTGCCCCCTTTGGCGGGAGTGTGTGTGACCAAAGGAGGCAGGAGGACGTGAGCGTGTGGCTCACACTTGCGCACCACCACAGAGGAGGGAATGGAGCCTAAGACCATTGGAAATACATATTTTCCGATGGTCTTAGGAAACCCCTGTGAAAGGGTCGTTCGACCCCCAAAGGGGTCGCAACCCACAGATTGAGAACCGCAGTTCTAGAGAGAGATGTCCCACTCCACATATACACATAAATGCACACATATATATTCAAAAAGAGGTCTCTTCAGGATCTGTCACACTGTTGCTGTCTTTAAACCTTTGATTTTATAACATGTGGGATTGCCCTCTCTCACAGAAACACTTCTCCAGAGCGGTAGAGAAAAAAGCTCTCGCTATTGCCTCAGTTTTGATAAAGACAGGCTCTCTCAACTCTGGGTCTTTCCGCATTACACTGTTATAGTGATCTTATTCCACTTTCAATTTCCTATGGAATCCTGGGGTTTGCAGGTTAAAGAAGGGCATCTGGAATTCTCAGCCAGAGAGCTCTTTGGCCTCAGGAAGCTACAAACCCCAGAATTCTACAGGAGGTTGAAAGTGGAATGATAGCACTATAACAGTGCAGTGAGGAAAGGCTTACAGTGAAGTAATCTTTTAAGAATGCTCTAAAGTCCCACAAGAGATTCCCCATCCACTGCAAGACTGAGATAACAAGCATTTTCCCCTATCCTGCTTTGGCCAATTTCAAAAGTCCTTTTGCAAAGTTTGTACTTTTTTTCCCCTTAGGAAAACTAAGTATATAAACACATGCACACACACAGTAAGCACAAAATGTCAGGATGATTGATCATTAAGGCAGAAACAATCCTCCTAATACCACCATTTTCATTAATCCATGCAACTAAAGCAACAAGTTACCACGTTTTTCTATTTTGCATATTTTACAGAAATGCACAAAAAACAGTCCCAGACTGTATCTCTGAAAGAGTGATCAAAGTAAAACAAAATAATTGCCATTTTGTTCATTTATTCATTTTTTACTCGTCTAGTTTATTGAGCAAGGAAATCCTCATGACCCTAAACTCATTGACAAAAGACATGGATCTAGCAGATTTGTGGCAGACTGAATATACATTCTGTGGTCTCAGCAACTGAAATTCCTCCAAGAGCTCCTGCAAAGATTAATTTTATCAGCCTTTGCATCCAAGGTGCAGCAGGTATGTGCAACTATAAACTCACTGTGCTTTTTAGCATGTTGTGCCATCAAAGGTTCCTTCACATCTCCAGATGGAACAGAGAGCAGAAGACCTTTGATGACCCTGTGAGAAATGGTAGTGTGAAGATGCTTCTATTCATAAACTTGCTCAAAGATTAGTATTTGACTTGTCTTCTTGCAAGTGTAACATTCCCTGTGCATTAGTGAGCTATTCTCCCTGCTTCACTATAGTCACAGCCACTACTGAAACATGAGTTAACCTGGCTGTGACCCTTTTCGCACGTTACCCGTTCACGCAGCTGGGCAGGGCGTCTCGCGTGAAAAGCCTCAGCGGGAACACTGCTGCTTCCCTGCTGCTTGAGTTCTGCAGCAGCTTCCTGGTCATGCGAGCGACTCGCCCCTTCCTACCGCAGTGCAACCTGGGAATTGCAGGCTAGCGCTGAGGCAGAAGCACAATTGGCCCAGCTCCTGACACACCGCACATCAGCACTGCATGACCGCGCAACATTTTCGGCTTTAAGCCAGAAATGAAATGGTGTGTGCATGGTCCGCGTCAGGCCCTTAAGTGTCGCATAAATGGGAGTGCGTCATGCAGACCATTCCTCCCATTTACGCAACGCTCAAGGGGCCCTCTCGCTTTAGAAACAGTGTGCGAAAGCCTGAAGGCGAAGGATGCTTGTGAGCAAGCAAGGCAACTTCACTGTAATCAATAGATTCCACAAAGTAACATACGCCATTTCTGCCCTACACTGTTATATTGCAATAATAATAATAATAATAATAATAATAATAATAATAATAATAATAATAAATAATAATAATATTTATTTCTATCCCGCCTCTCCCAATGGATCGAGGCGGCATTACAAAAATATACAAATACATTAAAACATTAAAATGTACCCCATCCTCCCCACCCAGCAACCCTCCTATCCCCCTAAAACACATTAGTTATTAAAACAAATTAAAAACAAAATTAAAAAAAAGAGACAAATGATGAGAGGCGGTAGAACACTAATCTGGGAAGGCCTGTCGGAAGAAAACAATCTTGACTGCTTTTTTAAAGCAGTCAAGACTGGTAATGTGCCAGGTCTCCTCCGGCAGGCCATTCCATAACTTAGGAGCGACAGAAGAAAAGGTCCTCTGGGTAACCGCAGCCAACCTAGTTCTGATTGGTTGCAGTAAATTCCTCCCAGAGGACCTTAGTGTGCGGGGCGGATTATATGGGAGAAGGCGATCCCACAGGTAGGCTGGCCCCAAGCCATGAAGGGCTTTAAAGGTAAAAACCAACACCTTGTACTGTGCCCAGAAACTACTAGGCAGCCAGTGTAAAGACTTCAGAATAGGTGTTATATGGTCAGTTTTAGATCTTCCGGTGACCAACCTGGCTGCCATATTCTGAACTAATTGAAGTTTCCGGACTAAGCACATGGGTAGCCCTATGTAGATCGCATTACAGAAGTCAAGCTGTGAAGTTACCAGCGCATGTACCACTGTTTTTAGGTGTTCCAAGTCCAGAAAGGGGCGCAGCTGGCGTATCAGCCGAAGCTGATAGCAGGCACTCCTGGCTGCCGCATCAATTTGAGCTGTCATCTGAAGTGGCGAGTCCAGGAGCACCCCCAAGCTGCGGACACAGTCTTTCACGGGAAGTGTGACCCCGTCTAGAACTGGTTGACAAACCTCTATACCTGGGCTGGGGCCCTTAACAGCAAGTACCTCCGTCTTAACTGGATTCAGCTTCAGTCTGTTTTTCCTCATCCAGTCCATTACTGCTTCTAGGCATTCATTTAGAGGTGAGATGCCATCCTTAGTTGATGCTGTTATCCGAGGCATGGAGAGATATATCTGGGTGTCATCAGCATACTGATAGCACCTTGCTCCATGCCTCCTGATGATCTCTCCCAGCGGTTTCATGTAGATGTTAAATAGCATTGGGGACAGGACGGTGCCCTGAGGGATGCCAGATTTAAGCTCCTTTTTCGAGGAGCAGCTGTCCCCAAGCATCACCATCTGGTATCTACCTGAGAGATAGGACCGGAACCACTTAAGTGCAGTGCCTCCGATCCCCAGCCCTCTCAGGCGTTCCAGAAGGATACCATGGTCTATGGTATCGAAAGCCGCTGAGAGGTCCAGGAGTACCAGCAAGGTCACACTTCCCCTGTCGATATCTAGGCGTAGATCATCCACTAAGGCAACCATGGCAGTCTCGACTCCATATCCTGCCCTGAAGCCAGTTTGAAATGGGTCTAGATAATCTGTTTCATCCAAGACAGCTTGGAGTTGAAGGCCAACAGCCCTCTCGATCACCTTGCTTAAAAATGGAAGATGGGAGATGGTCTGTAATTATTCATATCCAGGGGATCTAGGGAGGGCTTTTTTAGAAGCGGCCGTATAATCGCTTCTTTTAAACAAGCTGGAAAATTGCCCTCCCTGAAGGATGCATTAATAATATGTCTTAAGTAGGTCTTAATTGCAACTCCTCCCTGGACGACCAGCCATGAAGGGCAGGGATCAAGAGGGCAAATTGTCCTTCTTACCTTTCCAAGGAGCTTGTCTACGTCCTCGGTACTCAGTGACTGGAACTGATCCAGTATAATCTTGTTCACGGGGTCACTGGACGCTCCATTTCTGACCTCTGCTATAACACTGGCATCCAAGTCGGCTCTTATCTGAGAGATTTTATCTGCGAAATGATTATTCAAGGTGTCACAGCAAGCTACGTTAGGTTCTAACAACAAGTTCAGGGGAGTGGGTATCTGATTCAGATCCCTTACCACCCTGAACAGCTCTGCTGGACGAGAAATCGCAGACACAATACGTGCAGAGAAGAAGGTCTTCTTCGCTGCATCTATTGCCACTCTATAGGAATGAAGGAATTCTCTATAGCGTGTGTTGTCAGATAAGAGTCGAGATTTCCGCCAATTGTGCTCTAGTCGTTGTCCAGCCTGCTTCATATTCCTAAGTTCTACTGTATACCAAGGATTACGGTTTGCAGCAAGCTGGAAAGGACGCTTGGGAGCAATCGTGTCAATAGCCCTGGTAAGATCACAATTCCAGGTATTAACCAGGGCTTCGACAGGATCACCGGCGATACCAACCATAAGACCCTTGAGGGCTTTCTGGAATCCAATAGGTTCCATTAACCTTCAAGGGCGGACCATTCTAATAGGTCCACCACCCCTGCAGGGGCGGATAGCAACCATTAGTCTAACCCTGACCAGGAAATGATCCGTCCATGACAAGGTGGTAGTATTTGTTATCTCCACCCACGGCTGTGCCTGTTCCCTACTAAAGACCGCATCAAGGGTATGACCTGCACAATGTGTTGGCCCAGAGGCTAATTGGGATAGGCCCATGTTTGTCATGGATGCCACGAACTCCTGAGCTGCACCTGTTAAACTGGTCTCAAATGGGATATTGAAGTCGCCCAGAACCAAAAGTCTGGGCGATTCCAACACCAACTCCGACACCAGCTCTGTCAGCTCGGCCAATATCCTGTGGAATTCTGGAGTTTGTAGTTTACTGAGGCCAAAGGGCTCTCAGGCTAAGAATTCTAAAGGCTCCTCCCCAAACTGCAAACCCCAGGATTCCATAAGATGTCAAAAGTGGAATAATAGCACTATAACAGTGTGGTGGCGAAAAGGCCACAGACATCACAGAAGGGCTATGCAATCCAAAAGATTGCCAAAGCTCTTCTAGAACCCTTCTAATAGATGTTGCATCCTTGCAGAGGAAGAACTGCTGTTGCATCTCTAACCTTCAGGGAGGCCTGGCATATTTGAAGGTAGGTGGGGTCACAAAAATAATGATTTTCTATCTAACTATTCATGTTGTGTCTCTGACAGGAGTCCCTGGAACCTGAGAAGAGCTCCTAAGAAGGGCATAGCCACAAAGAGGTTGAGAATGGCTGCTCTAACGCACACCTGGAATTGATCTGAAATCCAAATTTAGAACCAAATTAAGTTGTAAAGAAATTAATAGTAAGTAATTCTTTGCAATGGCCAAGCCTAGGTGCTATGAACAGTATGAACTGCTATGAACAGAAAAATGTTCACCGATTCCATCTAAAGTGGTTTGGACACTGTAACAGAGGAAGACTCAGAAAAGGTTTTTAGAGATCAAAAGTAGCCTTCCTAGTAGACTCAGAAAAATGGAAAAAGATAAATGTACCCCTTTGGGGAAAAACTGCAGTAATAGAAGCAAATGTTTTTGCCAAGTCTTTCATTCTCCTCCAAACAAACTCCATCATAAGAAATGCAATACCCTTTGTACAATGGGGAAAGAAATTTCCAGGTTTGTTTGGTAGGCAAGGACACCCAGAATAAATATTGTATGATGTTAAGAGTGGTCTAGGAATTTTTAATACTTTAATGTTAATATTTTCATATTAATATTTTAACATCAAATTGTATTATGGCTCCTGTTGATTTTTTTATGATTGAAGGAATGGATATTGTTTAGAGATGAGACAGTCTTGGATCTTGAAGATTACCATTTAAAATTTTGGGTGGCACAGTTATTTTTGGTATGATACATGCTAGATTTTAGAAAGCATTGTATTAGAAAGGTTCTTCTATGAGTTTGGTATAAATACAAGCAGACTGTTTTTTTGTTTTTTCCCCTGAGATAATATTAGCCACCTTTGTTGCAGGAAACCTTTTTCTGGAAAGAATGGGTTAAACATCAGAGATGGTTGTTTTATTATGACCTTCTGTACTTTGAACAAAACAGGTAGGAGTTTAAATTGAGTGAGCTGCTTCTTAAGGAAGGAGAAGATCTTAATTGGTCTGCTTATATGTAATTCAAGGATAAGTTTAAACAAGGTAAGAGAGATCTATAGAGGCCAGAAAAAATGAGTAAAGAAAGATGATAATCATATAATTTAAAAGGTCTACAAGTACCTTTTGAAATTTAGAGACAGAAGATGATCTTGTGAAAGTGTATGTAATAATTTTGGGCACAATTTCAAATGGATGCATATGGTCCAAAGATATAAGATTTGTGCAGTAATTGAAAAGAAAATGTGTATAAGATAACATATAGATGGTATCAAACCCCAAATAAGCTGTCAAAAATGTGTAAGAATGTTTCAAATCAGTGTTGGGGATGTCAAGATAAGGAAGGTTACTTTTTCCATATGTGGAAAGCCTGTAAAAAGGTGAAAAAGTTACTGGTCTAAGGTTTACATATTAATCCAAAACGATTTAAAGGCAGATTTTATAATGTCTCCACAAATATTTTTTTGCTGGGTGTTATTGCATAAATAATTGGATAGCAAATATGGATTATTTCTACAATATGTGATAACAACAGCAAGAACATTATTTGCTCAAACCTGGAAATCAATTTAAGCACCAAGAACAGAAGAATGGATTGTTAAGATTGCTGAGTTAGCCCAAATAGCCGAACGAAGAGGTGTTTTAAAGGATAAGCTAATTAAAGTTTTTTTTTTTTTTTAAAGACTGGAAACCATTTATGGACTTTTTGAGCAATAGTGCTCAAACTAACAATGCAATAATCTGTGGCTATGGTTACAGTAATTCTATTAGGATTGCTTAGTTGGATCTATAATGGTAAAATTATATTTTTTCTTTTTTTCCCTTTCATTATAGTTTGGCTTGAGGGAGGATCAAAGCTCTTTTGTGTTTCAATGCATTAGTGTTTAGTGTTTTAATATTGTGTTTTTAGCTTTTTTCAAAAAAATTGTGCTTTTCTTTTTCTTTCCACTTTTTCTGAATATATATAACTTAGTGAATTAGACTGTGTTGCAGTTAATTAATAATTTTCAAAAAAGAAAATAGTCTTTTTATATGTGGTTTGATCTTCTGATATGCATCATCTTTTTGATTGATCATCATCTTTTTGATTGATATCTCAATATCATTCTCCTCAAGTATGCATAAAATTTGACATGGTCATTTTGACTGAAGGAGTGTAAGCATACAGACACAGTCATAGAATTGTGAAATAAAATATATTAAGCATGCTGAGAACATTAATAATAGTAAAATGCATGACCGAACACTGACACTTAAAGAAACCTCAGGCAACATAGCTTTTCCCCCCTTCTTTATGACAATGAGTTCTGAGCAAGAGCCAATTGCCAAAAAGGGTTCTGAATCCCTGGCATTTCCTAAATCCAGAAACAATGTGTGTGTTGTAGAAGTCAACTTTGTTAAATATTATTGGTAATAGCTGCAGTATGAAGTGTCACATTCCGAGTGAAAGCTGAAATTAAATTCCATTAAAATAATATTGTTTGAGATGCATTTAGCTTCTCTTTAGTTTCATTTGATTTGATTCCAACTTAAAATGAAGCCTAAATTCATCTTAGTCTCAATTAATCAGAGACAGCAAGTGATGATGATCATAGCAAAATGTAACAGTTCCCAAATTATCTTTCAGAGAGTTTGTAATGAATAGCTTTCTTGGGCCACTAATTCAATTGTAAAGGCCCTGAGGCAGACAAATAATGTGAAAAGCAAGAATGCCAGAGTAGCTCTAACAGTAATAAGATATGGCACCTTCCTAATGCATACATACTAGGGTCTTTTTTTCTCTTCTTTTGTGCAAACAACATCGAAATAATATAAAGCATTCAAATATAGTTACTTGTTCTACCTGCAGCAAAACCGTCCACTGATCTGCTAACTTAGGACAAGTAGGGATGGACCTGGGGCATACAAGAAAATGGTACTCCCCTTTCCTGCCTAGTTCCAACAGTTTCTCATGGTGGTTGTGAGACTCTACAGTATATACCGGCAACCAAGAAGGAAGATAGACACAAAAAGGAAAGGAAGAAGAAAAGCAGATGGTTAAAGAAGAGATACGGAATTGTAGCAAGAGCATTTTGAAATCTGAAAGATCTGCTTTTCTGTTAATGTGGATAGAGCTTTACAGAAAATAAGAAAGAAACATATCTCTGCAGCAAGAAACTTAAATTTAACTTGGACACAACAGGCAGTACATATTTTAGTGTTTCGTAGGATCAGAGCTCCTACAGTCTTACAATGTTTCTATAAGTACCAGTGCAGCGCAGAGCATAAGAGAATACCCTATAAATGTCAAGCTTCTAGCTCAAATCTCAGGTCAGATACACACGTAATTGATGGCCTTCGGAAAGCAATTTCTTTTCTTAGCATCCACCAAATGTTATTTTATAAGTAGGCTGTAATAGCAACCTCCTGAAAGATTACTGAGACAAGATTATTGTGAAACATTCTGATCACTTCAGAAATACACTATGCAAAAATGTGTTATTCCTCTATTATAAAACAAATATTCATCAGTTGGTTCTGCTGGTGGCTCTATGTCTTTGTATGTCCAGTGCATAAAGCAAGATTTGAGACACTTGCTATATGTCTTTAAGCAAAATTTTCAGCCGCTGTTACAGTTGCCCTTTTGCAACCACTCATAAGCTTTTACATTTATGATCTGAGCAACTTATGAAAATAACTAATGATAGGATAGTCATTGCCTTCTGCTCTGTTTGCCTGTCCAGACGTCATGCCCACTCCTCTAACTTCAGCAGTTGGCTCTGCCTTTTCTGGATTAAAATTATTATTTTTTGAAAATCGTTAGGTGGTAAACATTTAATAGTAACTGCACATGCAGTCTCCAAAGTTCTAATTATGGAAGGGGGGGGGGCTTTCTTAGGTCAGCTTATATCAGGGGTGTGCTTACAGTGGAAAAAAAATGAGGCCATTCCTCCTTTACCTATCCTGTAAAATTTTCCTGCAGTCCACAAGCTTCAAGCATTGCAGAGAGTCAGCCACTGAAAAATGTTCACAGCTCCTGTATTTGCTGTGCTTGTATTTCTTTAGCTGACCCTTTTCTTCAGATGTCTAAACTCTGTTTCTAAATGATCAACTGAAGTTTTTAGTATTATGATGTCAGAAACTTGGGAAGTGAAGAAAAACTGAATAGGGGGATCATGCCCTAATTTATCCCCCACTCACAGCTACACCCCTAGGTTGTATATTAGTAAAAATCAACATCTTACAAAATAGTGTAACAATCAACATCAGAGACACAGCCCATGCATAAAATGTCTCAGAATTTTATTTAAGCAAAGATCTTTACCTGCAGTTGAAATGGCAACACATAATATACTGGGAGATTGTCTCCCAAGGGAGGGACAAGAGTTTCCCACATTCAAAATGCCACCAGCAAAAAGTCTTAAGACTTTGGCTTCCAGTGCCATTCACCATATTTGCCACAGTGACCCTGAAGAATGATGTGCAATTATAGTCTCACTAAAGAGTTAACGAAAATGGTCCCTTGGCTAACTCTGGTTCTCAAGCCATGATGAGATTTAAAGGTACACGCCAGCATGTTGAGTTCTGCCAAAGCCAAAGCAGATGATTAAGTAACAGAGGAAGCATATTTCCAGTCCACAGAGCTGAACCACATTAGGTTCAAAACACATCATTTCTTTTCTCTAATATCACTGAGGAGCTTGTAATGAAGAGCCCAAAGAGGCCTTGCTAATGTGCAGGCTTCATGGCTCAGCTGCTTCTTTATCAGAGATGAGCCACAGCATTTAAATGTGCATGCTTCTCTCCTTTGACTAAAGGAGAGAAGAGAGGTGCCTTTTCAAAATTTTCTTCCTAAGATGTGTAGCAGTCACATGTTCCTTTCGATGTAGCCCACAACTTAAACAAATTCCATGAAGAGTACTTAGATGATACTAGTGAATTTAGTCAACATGCCAATAATGATTCTGCACTGCACAGAACACAAGCTGAAAGCTTCCCTAAATTGAGTCTTCTCCTCCCTCTTTTAGCACTGCAGAGAAACTCCCTTCTAATGCTAAAAAAAGGGAAGTATATTTGGCCACTGTGCTTAGCACAGAACTTTACTACAATGAAATTGCATGCAGGCTTCCATTGTCACAGCAAAAGACCATAACTATGTGCTTGACAGCAAATCCTATACAGTCCTCCCTCCACATTCACAGGTTTTACCTTTGCAAATTTGATTATTTGTGAGGCATATGATCCCCCACCCCCATTTTCCTCCTCCTATCCTTTGCATTCCTCACCCCAGGTTTGGGAAGCTTGTGTTTAAAATGGCTGGGTTTTTCCCCCCTTTTTGGGTGAGCAAAGCCTCCCTCTCACTGTTGGAAGTGTGTCCCCTCTGCTGTGTGGTTGCACTTTCTGCTGTGTAATGGCTGCTAATCAGTCAGGTGCTCTTTTTGCTCCCACCTCTTCCTTTTCAAGATGGCCACCAGGAGTAACTAGAACCCAAGGACTCTGATCTTCTCTCTTTGAGGGGAAAGTACCAGTAAGCCCTTTACTGTGTCTTCCCCCCCACCCCAAAGCCAGGACCAGAGGCAAAGGAATTAGAGGAAGAAGCTCTGAAGGGAAATCATAGGGGGAGTTATTCCCCATTTTTCCATTTTCCTGAGGGTTTTCCACCCCAACCCTCATGAATGTGGGAGGTCTACTGTACTTGGCAAGTTTACATTTATGGTTTTAAATTAAGGGCAAGTTCCATGGGGGGGGTGATACTCTCCTCTCTCTGCTGCTCCCATTAATCTTCAGAACATGCTCTAGATCAGTGCTTCTTAAGCTATCCAATGTGGGGACCATCCATTCCCTCCCCCATGTGCTAGAGATTGACACCATATTTGTGCCCATTGACTACAACTGTTTCTTTCTTTCCTGGAAACTCAGAACATAGCCAATAGCTTCCAATCTTACATCATTCCAGGACCACCACTTTGAATAGCACTACTCTAGAGAAACTCTCTAAAGGAGGTTTTTGGAATGCATGGAAAGAAGATAAGGAAAATCTTGTTGTGTTTACAGACCATGCACTAATACAGTTTAACATTTAGACCAAAACCTCTGACCCACAACACGAGAATGGAAAGCAACATATATCATGGTACACCTGGAACATATATGGATAGTATGAGATACATCCATGATGCACATCGAGCAATTCCTCCACAACCCTTAGTGGCTTGGGGTATTATCATATGCAGAGACAAAAACACACTCGCCCAATTATAGCAATGTGATGGTCCTACAGAAAAAAAAGTTTTTGGAGAGGGAAACTCAGATCCCTCCCTTTCTTCCCCCTCTCAAGGGTTGGCAGAATTTACTATCCAGCCTTCCCATCCTTTCACCTGCTAGAAAGTGAAAAGGCACACAGAATGCTGTGGTTGCTAGCACTGAGAAGCTCACCTTGTTCAAGACAACTGAGACAAAAATGAGGCATTGCCCAGAACTGTCCCCTTTTTCAGATTGAAAGTCACTGGCTCTGGCCCCAGGCAGGGCTTCGCTTTGCCATTAGCAGAAGCCTAACCTGTTATGGTCCATAGTTGGCCTTCCAACAGGGGAGCTTAACATATATCCAAGCATGGCTTTATTTTTTAACTGCTCTAGGCTCCAGGCTCCCACAGTAGTCTACATCTCTGAAGGTACAGATGATGTATTTCTTTCTGAAGAATCATATAAAGTTCAATACAAAAAGTAGAAAGAACCCCAAATATTAACAATATTTAGAACACCTGTCTGATGCACTTGGCCTGATTTTGGGGAGGGGGGAGGCTAATATGCACATGGATAAGCTATCTCTACATAGCCAGTAACTGTAGCTTCGCTGAATGAGAAAAATGAACAATAAAAAGAACACCATGCCAGCATGTATTAGAGATTTCTTTGTTGGTAGGGTGAAAATTGAATGACACTGCTTTTACTACAGGTTCGCACAACCATTTCTTATTCAGAAATAAAGTCCCACTTGCATCAGTGAAGATGATCATGTAATGTCAACAATACTCACAGACAATGTGAAAAAGAAATCATTAAGAATGTATTGTAGGACTGCAACCAAGGTTAATAAGCTCTAGGGATAATGAACTCTTATGAAAGCCATAAAGAGTTGGATTCAATAGTTATTGAATCTCTCACTGAAAGTAGTGAAGGATTTTGAAGATAGTCCTGCCTTATTTCTCTTGACATGAGTATGGATGGCTATTGTTGACAGCACCATTATAAGCTGCTAGTTATCTTCACTCATTCCATTATTCTTTCCCAGTGATATAATGAAATTCTGCTATGACTATAGAAAAGACAGGAAGTTTTTCTAATGGAAGTATTGTAGCCACAGATTTCAGAAACTGCTGAGTACTAGAGTTCTTTTCCCAGCTATTATCATATTACAGTATTTGGACAACACATCTGGGTGTGAAAAAGAAAATATGGATAGTTTTCTTCCATGTGTTTAATTAAGCACTGCCAAGAAACAGAGATTGCTAAATGCAGCTAAATGTGCGTGTGTGTCAATGTACACACACACACACACATCTTGTCAAATGTCCATTATCAAATGGATCAACGGTTCTCTTAATCCAGAATTCTATTTCCAAACTTGTCCAGCAGGATCCTTCAAGTCTGTTCCATTTATTGATTCATAATAGAATCAGATAAATGGCTTTCTAAAAACTTTTATTTCTTAATGTCATGTCTTAATATTATGTTCCCACTGATAGCATCAAGAGAATGACAACACCAACATGCTTTTCTTGTAAGCTCAAATACTTTTTAAAATCCCCACTACTCTTTTCTATTATCTGATAGTGCTCACAACATGAGTAGATCATGAAAAAGCTTGCACCATTGACAAAAATTATGCCATAGAATGCTTTCACTGCAGTAAACAGGGGGCAGAAACAAAGCCTATATACAATGGACATCTTGGACAAGTATTCTCCAGTGGGTTCCTCCAATTTGACACCTTCACTGTTCTCCAGTTCTTCTCCATAATCTTCTTATTTCCTGTTAATTAGATCTATAGAGAGCTGCTCTACTGTCTCTGCTCAAGACTGGTGGCAGGAAGACCATGCAGTATCTGTCAGCCTAAATATCATCACCAGACAAACTCTATGAGCAGCAGGTACACTTGCAGCGATTTACCAACTGCAATTCTGATAGGATAAAGGCATTCCAGTCAATCAGATTGGTCTTGGAAATTTTCCAGACATTCCTTATTTCTGATTTACTTCAGGTGATGGGAGAACTAAGCAGTAGGGTGCACAAGCTCTCAGAAAAAACAGAGGGAGGGAGGGAGGGAGGGAGGGAGGGAGAATAGATGTATATCAGATGCACATTAGAATCCACATTCAAATTTGTGTTTGGCAGCATTTCCTTACTCTCATTAGGAGACCGTTCTGATGTTCATTCTAATTACATTTCCCCTACCCAGCCATATAACTAATTCAACTTGTCACATATAAATAGAACTGAAATAAAATACAGATGTAGGTAAGACCTATCTGGAAATTTTTGAACTGATAGTATAACTCATGCATTTGGAGATCCAATTTTGATCTTCTCTTCCCAAATCTAACATGCATCAAAGCAGAGTGCAAAATGAAATTCATATCACAGCACACTTAGCAATAGCAAGCATACTTCTGTGTACGTAAAATGTTAACACATTTTGCCATCCTACTGTTATAACACATGCCAATGTGCAATGCCTCTTTGGTGGGGGCTGGGAGACAAGAACCCCAACAACACAGAAGTAGGAAATCATAGTTTGGCTTTCCTGTAGACATCAGAGAGCCTGAAGAACCACAGCAGAAAATCCTGTGAGAATACGGGGACAGGTTTTGAAATATCTAGTGACAACGAAGGAAAAAAAAAATTACCTGGGAACTACATAGAATACAAATGGCAACATTATGTATGCTTTGAACAAACGTCCCCTTCTGATGAAGTGTGTTTTTTAATGTGTCATTTTTCCAGTAAAATAAAGCATGCACTTGATGTAATTAAAGATCCCATAGCAGCATCTGTATGCATGAGGGAGTTAAGCCCTGTATTTGGCTATGCTCCAATTTAAATAATTAAACCTTAAAATTTCCCAGCACTCTCAGTTTTCATTTCCCAGTCTCAGCTGCCATATTGTTGCCAGGTTAGACCCCAAAGGAGACCACATTAAAGTGAGAGATGAAGCAATTTGTGCTTACAGTCAAATCTCTAATTCTTTGGGGATACTGCACATGAAATATAATTTCTAACAAAGCAAGAAGCCAACTATATCATTAATAGCCATTCATCACCTCAACATGTCTACATAAGTACATATAGATATACACGCTTCATGTTTGGTGACACATCTTTCCATACTTAATAATGTTTCCTTTGCAATACTAATGATTACTCCACAATGGAACCAGGAAGTCATGGAAATTGGACAGCATGGAGAGTGGGGTATGGCACAAAGAACAGAATTGCTGGGAAAAGAATAAAGCTGGGAAAGCGAAAATCCAGGGACGATTGTGTGAGTAGGGGCTGCACACATATAAACTGCAAATTGTTTCCAGAAAAAAAATGAAGGATGTGGAAGAAAGAATGGGCACTATATGGGGGAGCATCTGATACGGGAGAATACTGCGAACACCAACTGTTTTAGATTAAGTTGAATGGAGTGCACAGTAGCTGACCTATATCCTACCCTTATAAAACAGGAACCTCACACATTATACAGGAAAAAGAACACTGAACCAGTGAGATACCTGGGAAACACTCATCTTCCTCATAATACCTCCTTTAAGCCACACTTATTTTTGGTTTGGTTTGCTTTTCTGTTTCAAATTCAAAGGCTTACAATAAATTTCCTTCTCTCCTGTTTTTCCATGGAGGCCAATATGATCATTACCCACAAGAAAGCTTTTTCTATTTATGATGTCTGTTCAAAACATATTAGCAGTTAACAACATGGAAGAATAGCAAGCACTATGCAAGACCAAAAGTAGTAATTTCCAAATCAATGTGATGATGATGATGATGATGATGATGATGATGATGATGATGGTATCTTCTATAAGGTTGTTTCTGATTCTGCTATTCAACCTATTCCATTTTTTCACAGTGTTCCAGTCCCTAACATGTCAGATAAGTAGGGAAGCCTGTACAAGGCACTGTATCATATTAACTGTCCATCCTCAAAGTATACATGTTTCCCTTGACATATATGAATCATATGGGTTGCAGCCTTCTTGTTGGAGGAGAGGTGATCCACAGTGAAAAAATACAAGGGAAGGGGGACATTTTTCTAGGACCCATTACTCTAATTATGAACAAATACTTTCCAGCCTATGCCTGCATCACAGGTATTCATTTCTAAATAAATTCTGACCCATTTTTATATCATACTTTTAAAAATGCATTAAAATTAGTATTTTTTCACAGAACATGCATTTTTGAAAGTAATCTATCCTACAATATTAATGTCTATTTGTGTTTTAATAAATATTTCTGTTTGTATGGGCTGCTTTTTCTATCTTCCTCCCTTCCTTTTTTTAAATTGAGAACTGTATCACAAAATTCAGAGAAAAGTGAAAAGGAGGAAACTCTGTTCCAATTCTTGTATTAGTCCAGAAGATGTAATCGACTAAGCCTAACTAAAATTGCAAGTCAAATGAAATCCTCACGTATATCTATGCTAAATTCTGGAGTGCTTCCCTGTATCAATGTGCTCATTGTCTAGCTCAGAAATTCTTAACCTTAACCATGGACTTCCTTTAAATAGCTTTTGTTGCTGTCAACCACAAAGATTTAACTCAACATTTAAAATCTTAAAGTGCACCAAACATTCATGTAAAGTTGTTCATCAAGGGTTTTCAGATTTAAAAAGAAGGGAGAAATAAGTTAACGCACACACTCCTATTACAATACTTTTATTGGAATGATTCTACACAAATGTAGAACAACAGTAAGAACAATGCCTGAACACAGACCCATGGCCTAATTTTACTTGTTAATTTTCAGTGCAGCTAGGAAGGTGGCTTCTGACTATATGCATGGTAGCAAGAAATGTCACATGCTTTCTCTCAGCCACTCAGCGTCATTTATCTGCATGTTCTCTCATTGCATGCAGAATTAGCAAGTGCTGAGTACATTTTCTGCTATCAAACAGTTATTTTCATAACTTTTGGATGGTTTGAGATATTGTAATAAAACTTTGTACAAATGATGTCTATCACTGGCAAAATACTCCTACTTTTTGAGGTTAACATGTGACTGACTGTCTGACTCTTTCTTTCTTTCTTTCTTTCTTTCTTTCTTTCTTTCTAAACTGTAAAATCTCATAATATTTCTGCATACCTTAACAGATCCCATATGAGGACACTCCAGTCACCAGGGGTCCATGGACCACAGGTTAAAATCCACTGGTCTAGCTCCTGTGATATCTACCAAAGCCAATCAGCAGCAGAATAAGAGCAGAGCAAGCACCACTATGAACAAGTTGTGATGCTGAGCACTCCTCTGGAAGAGTGAGGAGCAGATTTTGCAAAGGCATATGGACTTGTAATTTCAAAGACAGAGAAACAGAGTGGTAGTCTGATGGACATCCTCCATGCATTTGTCTAACCTCATGTTAAAATCATACACACTAGGGTTCATTATTACCTCTTGTGTTGGTAGTACCCACTACATGAAAAAGAACTTATTTTGATCTGTTTCAAATCTTTCACCACTCTACTTCAGTGGATGATGCTGGGTTCTAGCAGTAATGGAGAGGGAGAAAAACTTTTCCATAGCAACTCTCTTCACAGCATACATAATTTTATGTACTTCCATCATTTTTCTGCTTATTCAAAACCAAGTGAGCAGGCCAGAAATGAGTACCTGCTTCATCTATTCCCAGGAATGAGATTCAGCAATATAGGGATTATTCATAATCTTCAAAGTAAGCAAACCTATGCATTATCACCACGCATAGGAGTCAAGTGGCTTCAAGGAGGGGATACCTTTACTGGTCTGAAAAAAACAAACAAACAAAGGAGAGGGCACTGTGAGGGTAAGGGGGGGTTACCCTCTTACTTGATGTGGCCTCCTGCTCTTGAGTGGGAACCCTCCCTTGCCCCATGAAGATTGTCTAGCTGCTGCCACCTACTAATTTTGAATTGAGCAGTAACTCAACAGGAAACTACCGGGGAAAGAATCTCTAGGTTCAGAAGCCTCCCCCTACCACTCCCTGAGGCAGAGAGCAATCTGTCTGTGTGCATAACTGGCAAGTACATGGAGAGAAAGTGTAGAGAGAGGAATCTTTATAAAAGAAAGAGTTTTATTCTAAACAGGGAATACAATAACAGAAGACAACTCATTCATGAAGGTAACCCACTTCAGGCCTTACTTAGCAGTTACAAAATTACAGATAAACCTAGGCCATTTCAGCCAGATGTTTAAAAGCATATAATCCCTAATGCAACTCACTAACACACCCCTATTCTACTCACGATACTATTCAAACACCGGGATGGTATTAGGTGGAAGAAAGCCCACCTACTGGCCTCTTGCCTCTCCTTGTTTCTTTTGTTTGCCTGTCTGTCTGCCATTTAGAACTTCTTGTTAGAAGCTTCTGGAAGCTTCTACCTTATTCCCCCATCTGCCCTTGCTGACTGGGCAACTGTATCACATCTCTGCTGTTGGCCCTCAATAACTGTAACTTAAATATAACATCTTATTAGCCTCTTGTTTACCTAGAAAGAGAACTATTAGCTATGTTGTCTGGATGATGCGAAGAGACCATTATCACAGGCACTGTAGTGAGTATTACAGAACAGCCAGACTCAAGTGCAAAGCCAGAAGGGCTTAACAGCCCTGACAGTCCTTGTGGCTTCATCTCTCCCATTCCTCACTCAGCCCATACTCTTATCCTCTTGTGCAGTGCACGTCATTTCAAGACTGGGTAGGAATTTTCTCCACTTTTCTGTGGTTGCTGATTTACCTTGCACTGTATCATGGAGAATTCAGACATTGGCTTTGGGTGGTGTTTCCAAATAGAAGGTCAGTTGACAGATATTGAGGGAGAAGAAGCAGGATCCTGGTGAGCATGAACAGGCGAAGGGAAAGGGCAAATGAAGGGCAAGTCTTTAGAATTGCTCCTTTTGGTTGTGGGGCCCTGGGAGTGGGGAAAGACCCCTTGGGGCTGGCCTGAGACTCGCTTTAAGGCACAGGGCTTGTGGGAAGGAGTACATCTGGTCAGCCGTCCTTCAGCCAGGGCCAGCTGAGAAGCAATCCAGTGCTCCTGGGACTCAGATTTTTCACCCAAGGGTGGCTGAGGAGGTCTGAGGCTGACTTCCCATCTCAGCAAATCATACAGTAGGTTACAAAGTTAAATATATCAAATAAAGTGGCCTTTTTCCTTTCACAATTTCACCTGGTATCACTATTTCTGGAGCGGGTCAGCAAACTGCCATACTTCTGTGATTTTTCAATGTCCTCCTTAACAGCCTCAAAATATACATCCCAGTTTAATGCAACTCCAAAGAATTCTGCCATCTTTTCAGAATACAGGTGCTAAGGGTATCAGACTAATATTACAATGTATTGCTACTTTGAAATGCAATTAAAAATCTTAAAGCCCATTATCAGACTAGTACCACTATTTTCACCTTATGGCTACAGACCTTTCTTGTTCCCAAGATAACTGGGACTTTTTTATTGGAAACATTAGACAGTTCTGGTATCCAAGTAACCTTCTTGGTTCAACGTGGATGTGTCTTCACCAGTTACAGGTTGCCATGTTGCATTAGCATCTAAATTACTGTGGTATTATTAGACATCCTCTTGCAATTATGCTGCATGGCTGATCTCTCTGTGTACACAGATGTCAAAAGGACCTAGGAAACCAGCATATAGTTTATGACTAGTTGTATTCAACCTAGGTGAAAAAGAAGAACAATACTATCTGTGAGCTGATAGAGAACACAAAGTTAAACTTTGATTATTATCTCACGTTTCTGCCATTATGATTTTGAACACATTCATCCCCCTGTAACAGGATGAAAGAACAAAAGGTGTACTGGTTTAGAACCTGACAATATCTAATTATCTCCCCCTTTAACTAGCTATTATATGGTAGCTATGATTACTATTGAAATCTAGTTAGTTCTTCTGCCCTGAAATAAATTACCCTAGCCTTTTACTCTGAACAAGAAAATGGAACATCTCCAAGGCTTCAACAACAAACACCTGTCTTCTTAACCTCCCACCATCCTATCATGTGAGTAACAAATCCATCAGATCTTTCTTTTTTTTGTTTTATTTGGGTTAGATTTATATCCAGTGAAAGCAGTTAACACATACTATAAATTCAGTATTTATAATCTTAAGGAGCCTTATATATTAAATGGGATGACATTTAAAGGCTGAGATCTCCTACAGTACATTGAGAGTATTTTCAGGAATTTAATGGACACCAATCCATAAAATGTCTCATATTCACAAGAACTGTACTTATTCAGCTCAGCTCAACTCTGCTCATGAATACACTAAGGCAGGACATTTGGAAGGATGCCATTTTTGACTGACTGAAGATAAGCATTTAAGCCCTAGTGCTTTAATTCAAAAGAATTTAGACCCACTGAAATCAATGCAACTAAAATGGCTAAAATCCAAGTGTCACCATAAGTATTTCACAGATCACAGTCATAGCATGTTACTGTAATTATGTGTTACTCTTATTTTCTATATTTAGAGTGCACAGTATTTTACATTCTTCCTTGCAAGGACACTTTTAAAAAGATGAACAAACCACTAAACAGCTTTTCGTAACAGGCTTGTAAATCCGTATTCAATTGTTAATCAATTTTAACCCTGATTTTCAGAACTAATACACTGGGAAGAAAAAGAAATTACTGAGGGAAAGTAGTGTGCTTTCTTGTCCTGATTTTCTGAATTAAATAGTGCAGGAAAACAGGGAAATAATTTAAGAAGCACAACAAACCTGGCATTTAACAGGTTATAATATCCAGGTATAGAATGATTTCAAAAACAAATACAGAATGTTATTTATGATAAGAATTTTATATAAAAACCTATGGTTAATATTGCAGTCAGCTAAGTGATTTCACACCAGCTACTACACAACATATTGGCTAACTAAGAATGTCAATGTGAAGGTAGCTGTTTACTTTTATAATTTCATTTAATACTGACATTAGTTCTTTAAAATGAGTGCTTTTGCTTTGCTTTATGATGTTACGTGTTTTGTAATTCAGGTTAGCCCTGGTGTTCCAGGATAAGAGTTAAATGTTAAAATTGTTCACTGAGTAGAAAGTTTAACTAATATTATCGAACTATCCATACCCTGAAAAAGTGTTATTATACAGAACTTTCAGCAGAAGTGACAAAACTGTTCTTAGATGTAACGGATCTGTAAGACTGAAATATCAATTCCGGTGGACTGAATGACATATTAAATCTACAGAATTTTTAGACAGCAAGACTAGCTCAATTTTTCTTTGGTTAATTTGTGTACAACAGTTTAGCTCTTTCTTCCACTTCATTCTGATTCTACTAGCATAACATTTAAAGTATTTCCTGAAACGTTTATAAATTAGATTTGATGCTTTCAATGTCTCTGTGGATACAATTAATATTATGAACACAGCAGGAAATGAGGACCCATACAGAGACACCATAAAGTGTTGTAGTCATAGGCACCAGATCCCATCTCATTTGGAAGCTATGTAGAGATCGCCCTGGTTAATACTTGGATGGGAGGCTGTCAACAAATACTAAGTACTAAAGGCTATATTTCAGAGGAAGGAAACAGCAAAACCACCTCTGAATATTCCTTGCCTAGGAAAACCCTATGGAATTCATAGGATTGCCATAAGTCAACAGCTGATTTGAAGGTGCACACGCACGCACACACACACATTCAAACACACCCCATATCAGAAAGTAAGTGATATGTAGAAAACAATGTTGGAAACAGCAAATCAAATCTTGAACTAGTCTGATTAGTTGATCTAACATATAAATTTCCCAGTCAGTCTATATTTTCATGTAACAGGATTTATTTGCATCAGAATTATCCCATGGATTAAGGCAGCATACACATTGAATGTTAATCATCAAGCAATCACCTTGGCTACAAAAACTGCCAGTGGCATTATTACTTTCATTTTTCAATGGATGGATCCTAAGGCAGCCCAACCAACACACTGGGTCAGATACATGAACTAAAAACCAATGCATGGAGAAGTATTTGAACCAACCATTACTTGCCAGGTGTGTGAGCCTAAACTTCTACCTGGTGATATAAACCTCAATCTGGAAAATGAAATTCGCTTTAAGAAAGTGGCAATCATCATTTATTCAGATTCAGTTTCAGTTTAGTTTTATTTGTATATGGCAGAAACATACAGTACAGGACCAAAGTTAATATTGAGACTGTATCACTGCAAGCCAACATTAACAATAGCAATCAAAACTATGCCAGTTGGTTCCCCTTTGCACTCTACTGATCACACCTGTACAAACATTACACCAGATTTTTAGACTCCTACTACAAACAGCTACTATCTTGATTGTCACAGGTTTGCTGTGATCTGTCAACGAGTCACAAATAGTACCAGACAGTTTCCAACTAGCTGTTGCCCCATAAAGATCTCCCAAGAAACAAGCACCAGGATTCTTGTATTATGTGACGATCACTTAAGAATAGCTGGCAGGTTGATTCCTGTAAGAATGTACCTTACAAATCCTATATCTAATAAAAAGTTAACCCACAAAGACAAAAGAAATGTGGGCATTTTCAAAATAAGAGTTGTGACAATGTTGACCAATAAGAAGTCAATCTATCCATCCAAGAAAAATTGTTTTGCCAGATTACTTTCCTCAAAGTTCATCAATCTTCTTCCCAAAAACAACAGCCATTTAATGACTTCTTGTTTTGAGAATAGGAAGATGAACTCCAGTGAGGAGGATATCCAGCAGTACCCTGAGGAACTTAGGCCATTTCCACCCTACAGCCCCATTCCAGCACGGGGACACATTGAAGCCTGTCCGCACCATGTGCTACCACACAACATTGTTGTGATTCTGCTCCTGCCATGTCCTCAGCTATCACAATCACACATTATACTGTTACCAGAAAAAAATCCACTAATAGGCCTCTTTTGTTCAATGATTGCATTGGCTGGGACCATGCAGAAGCGGTGGAAGCACTATCAAACCACTTCTGTCCTCAGTACAGTGCCAGAAGAGGCCAGCTGCACTGCGGAAGGAAGGCGTGTGTCCCAAATGCTACCATCCACCAGCAGCCAGCTGGGTGTGGACGGGAGCATTCAAGACACACTCCCATCTCACCAATGACATTGCTGGGATGATACCAGGACATTGCAAGATCCAGGTATGGTGCGGACAGGCCTTATTCTGAATGGTCTTAACACTTCTGTATGACCCATTCTCTCATATATGCATTGATGGTGTAGTTTATAGCTAAAATAAAATAAAATAAAAATCATAATGAGATCTTCCAAAAACACCACCTGACTCTCTCTAAGATTAGAGCAACTTTAGGTATCTGAGAAAATAGAAGTTTTGCTTCCTCCATATTAAATGATCAGTTAGTGAGATATATCTAAATCTGTATCTCTATTTACATATGCGTTATGTCTGTCTGTCTGCATGTTTGTGTGTGTGTGTGTGTGAGCAGCATTGCTCAATCAGGTGTCCAAGTAAAGGCCATTTATGAGATATCTTCATCTTGTCAAGACCCCCATTAGCTTTGTTTTAAAGAAATATATATACAGATTATCCTGATAGTAAAGTTGGCCTAGTTTGTTCACCTCATCCTCAATTGTACCTGAGTAGTAGATAACAGGGCCTCATCATCAGCATATGGCAGTGGCAGCATGTGGGTTTTTCTGTTTCTAAGAGAAAGACACAAACAGGCCAGTGAACTTACATCAGAGGCCAGTGAAATTACATCTGAGAATTTTTATTTGTTTCTCTCCTACGGTGTGTGCCAGTGTAAGTGCAGTGAGCTGGATGCATGTGTGTGTGATGTGTATGTGCCTTTAACAAGTGTGAGTGTTTGGTGTGACTGTGGCTGGGAGACTGGTGCATTTTGTTGTGTGTTGAGTGAGAGGTAAGGGAAGTGTTTCAGAGGTGATGATCAGTACAGCAATTGTGATTGGGCCAGAGCACCCCATCTCTCTTTTACGTGATTCCACAGGTGCCGTTTTCAATCAGGCTCCACATGGCTTCGCACTGGGAGTTGATCTGGGTATTCTCTTGCTTGGCTTATTTCTTTCAACGCTGGGCCCAACCACGTATGTTGTTCCTGGGGGATTGCAACAGAGTTTGAGGGTCGTGTTGACTGGCTTGGTGGGAGAAAGGTACTAAGCAGATCCTTCATCCTTATCCACGGCAGGTGGTGGAGAGAGAATATAAGATTTTGCTGTATATTTTGGCAACCTTTTGGAGTAGGATAGAGCTCTGAAACTTTTTCTTCAGTGTACCATGTCCCAAAAGTGGGGAAAGAGACTATTCTTGAGGCTAACCTGGGGTTTGGGCTTTCATTTGTAGAGTTCTGTGGCTTAGGTGGGAGTCCCAGCTGGGAAACAATCCAAGTATTTGGATTACCCTCAGGGATGAGGTGCTTCACCCAACGAAAGACTGAAGAGGTAATCAGCTGAAGAGATAATAATGGGGAAATACCTGGTCTCACCTGGACCTGCACCAGGTTGCTTCTTCCTCTTGCTCCATTTCCAGGCCAATGCAACTTAACCAGTTTAGGTCAAATAAAGTGCCCCTTGTATAACCCCTCCATGGTTGGCCATAAATCATTCACAGATTGCTACATCATCATCATCATCATCATCATCATCATTTGAAGGGCAGGCTGCCAGTTTACAGTTGATAAACACTGAACTGCCTAAATTCACTACTGCAGGAAATGAATTCATACTTATGATTACAGTTTACCCACAATCCTACACTCCTTCAGATCTAACTACTACTGATTTCAACTTCCACCTATGGCACTGATAAATAAAACATAGCAAAATGTAATGCAAACAAAATAGTATCAAATATAAAAATCCAGAGTTCAGATTCATATAATATTGATACTTCCAAAAGAAATAATCATATGACAAATATGGGTGCTCAAAATCTTTATCAGCATTTTCAGTAGGGATACAATTCTTCACTAAGTTTCTTCTTGAATGTAAAAATGAATAATTTCTGCAATTTTCTTCCAGCTGCAAGAAAGTCTTTGAAAACCATGCAGTTTCCAAAGGCTATTTCCAACTTGAGGCTTATCTGTGCAAAATGTGCACTAGTTGTTTGTTCAGGAAACATTTTTTTCTGCATGGAAAACAATATCTCAGTTTAGATATCAATCCTTTCACAGAAAAATCTATTTTCTATGTAAATCAACCATGTGAGAATATTGTGCAGAAATTCTCAATTCACAGTGTTTTCTAAAAAGAAAACTGCATTTTTCTTCAGGAATGGCTATTTCTTTGTTGAAGCAATATTTTCCATATAGAAAATGCTGTTTTCTCTATAAAACAGTCATGTATGATTTTTGTACAGAATAAATCCTGAACTGCAAAGATACTCATCACTCCAAAAATCTTTTTGTTAGGGTTTCTCAAGAGTCAAAAACACACATTTTTCAACCATTCTGGAATATTTTCAATTAATCTTTCCATTTCTAATTTTCAGCTTAAAAGACTTAGAATATACAGTTACAGTATACAATAACACTATATAACACTGAGCTAACAAAATTAAAGTCAGTTGGCATGTTTCTTTTTTTTAAAGCATCTTATTATTTCAAAATTAATAAACCTATTAAGGCTTTTTGACTTAAGACATCCTCCAGTGCAACCTATGTGGTGGTGGGGTGACTAAAATGTCATGTAAAATTATGACGAAATGAAATGAAGAAGCAGATTTTACAGTACCATCAAGAGCAAAGGCAAAACACAAAAATAGAATGGATATGATGTTTTATATGTAGCTTAGTGGGCCCACAATGAAATCCCCTTTGTGCTGTCTTCTATGATTGTCAGTAGGGAAGTCAAATTCTTTTGAAATGGCAGCAAAGTTTTAGCATTTTTTCCCTTTTAATAGGCTCAAAGTGTGAGTCATTTTTCAAAAGAAATCTGAAATTATCTTTTTTTTTACAGTAGAGCCCATTTTTAGTTGTTTTCTTTCACAAGGCACAAATCAAAACATGCCATTTAATGCCATCTATTTATAACAGGAGTCCTATTTTCTTTTAATTGCAATGTGAATGTAAGTCTTCATCAGCAGGCTTACACTGCTGACTGCACCACTGGTGTCTTCGTTGGAACAGAGCAGCTCATTTGAGACATAAAAATGATTTCAAAGTGAAATATTTTCATCCTCCCTCTACATCAGCATTTTTGCAAGCTGCGGGCAACACACTGCATCTGCAGTGAATCATACAGAATGACATTTTTAATGAGGGAAGGGACAGCAGAAACATAAGGTATAACACAACAGCTCCACTCTAATACCATCATTTCCTTTCACCCTTCCCCCCCACATTAACTTTTATGCAAAAGTGGCCACACTGGCTATGATTAAAATTAAGATGTGGAGCATTATTTCAACAGTTCCAGTCGGGTGGGCTATGAATATGCAACTCTTGATGCTCAAAGGAAGTAACAGAAAGGTTCCTGGGAAACATTATACCACTCAAGGCAAGAATACTGCAATGCAGGCCAACCATTTCCTGTGCTATAGCAAACCCAATTCAAGATTTCTTGATTCTAAACACAGAAAACCTAAAGCAGAGTGCCAAAATACTATCTGGATATCAAGACTTGTTGCCTATTGGTATGGAACTGACATACAAGCCAACCTGCCCATACGGATTCATAGAGAAATAATGTAACATTTCTAAACTTCATAATCTGACCAACATAAAATACAGGCTTTACCACCAGAAAACAATGTGAGCCAATGGCCTCTTAGAGGCATACCACCTTCAAATGATAACATTTGCAAAATTTCAAGCATAATCCTTGTGTCAACACAACTCACTTGACTGTTGCATGTATAAATATCTGATAAGACACTTTTGCAACGTGAACAAATAAAGCACGTGATAACTGATTTTTGTGTTGAGTAGATATTCAGCTAAATGATCTTTCCATTCTTACCATCAACACAGGCTGGCCTTGCTCTCGTTGTACCGGCAATCTGTCCTTTTTTACATGCACAACGAGCTGTTTGTCGGGCTATAGTTCTTCGGGGTTGACTGCTATCTCTGTCCAATGTAACAATTTCACATGTACCTGCAGCCAATTGACCTGGGAAAAGAATCAGCAAGAGGTACCACAGTTACTGAATGCGCTACAAGCAATCTGTTACAGCCATAAAGAGTCATGACCCAATGTCATAGCAGAAGTTCCACAAGAAATGGAAAGTCAGCTGGTGGATATAATAAAAAACAGAGGTGACATGCATTTTTCTCCCTTGTGTCAGGCAAGTGAAAATGTTGAGAACTGGTCCTGTCAGAAAACTGTAATTTTCTATAAATGGTTTCATGAAACAAGTTACTTGGTTGAAAGAACAACCTAGTTTTTAGTGATTAAATTAAGCAAAGAAAAATGAACGTAGAAAACTAAAAGGACAAAAACGAGGTAGGTTTCAAAAAATGCCCTCTCTATTCTCGAAAGAGTAGGAATTAGAGTTCTTTGCAGTAGAAATATAGCTCAGAAATAATAAATTGCAGAGGATTATGTTCTATACTTTATCAATCTTCACCTATGGCATACGTAGCAAAACTAGAAGTACCTAAACACCAGAGGGCCTTTACTTTGGCATGATGTCATGGCCTCCCTCAGCTGTCCTCAAAGGCTGATACAAGAAAATCCCCTTCTCAGACAGACTGTGCCCCTGGGCTCTGGCCAAATTGAAACAACAGAGCATGTGCTTCTCCAGGGACATTCTACAGGGACATTCACCTCAGCCTTATTTCCCCTCTCTTGCATAAATACCAAGGACGCCCTGGAGAATTCTACACTTCTTTGTTACTTTCAGACACCAACCCTCATATAACATATAATGTTGCCAGATTCTGTGCAGCAGGGGTTAAAATTCATCAGGCACTAACCTCTGCAGTAGATTAGTTCCAAGCTTGTCTTGTTATATGGGAACTGTGCAACCTGAAGGAGAATTTCAGTGCTGTCTTTAACCTGTTTTTAACCTGTGTTTTTATCCTTTTATCCTTTTCTGTACCCCTTTTTACCTAAGCTGGTCTATGACCATAATAAAGATTCTATTCTATTCTATGTTCTACACTGTGCTGTAAGTCAGTTTGAATTACAGAGTAAGATATGGTATTGGTTTTTAAAAATCCATTAAAGTTACATAAGATATTATCATATGCACCCTCACAAATATTTTTCATGTTTCCCCCTTTCCTTTCGCGTTAAAAAGATTAAGTGAGAAGCGATGTGATCAGAACCCTGGGAAAGTCTGGAGAAAAATTCAGAGTCACAACTCCCCATTATTAGTTAAATAATAGAGGAAAAGGAGAACAAGGGGAAGGTAGCTCCAGGCAAAGACAGTACCAGAGCCTGCTGCATTTGGATTGTGTCTCCACACTCATCTATTGAACTAGCTCTGCAAGTTGAGTTACCCACTCCACTCTTCCCAAAATGGCATTATGAGGCATGTGCTTAGCTTGAATGTAAAGACTCCAGTTGATATTAATATTCATATATGCAGAGCAAAAGGGATGGATAAGTCCCAAAGTCATTTGAATGTCCAAGAAGAGATGTCTCTTACTTACTATATGCCTCACTTAAATGCCTTCAAAAGGAAGGGAAGAATAACTGGCTTGTTAAAGGAAATGCTTTGATAATTGATCCAAAGCATTCAGAAAATTGCATAATAATAATAACAATAATAACAACAACAATAAAAAATCAGGAAGAAAATGGAGGGCCTAAGTTCCACTTAACAATAAAGTTCACCACCTCTAAGAATGTTGTTCACTACCATATTTTGGGCTTCCCCAAAATGGTAACCACTTTGTCATGGGAAAGAAAGAAGTAGACAACATACAAAGTATGTGGCAACATACAAAGTATGTGATCACATCATTTTTACAAAAGTTCAGAGAGGGTAGACTGCCCTATATGCTTGGCTGTCTTTTGAAATACTTGCATTATAAACAGATCTCCTATAGAGAAAGTCAAGCACTCTTCTAGTGGCACATCTGTCCAGGTATAAGTGACCACCAACAAAAGAGAAACAATATAGCATGTTGGCCTCTACTGTTAAGATTCAGGCCTTTTCCGCAGCACTCTCCCATCCCGCCATGAGGATGGGAGAAGGATGAGACTGCAACAATGCTTCTGCATGACGTTGTTACAGTCCTGCTCCTCTTCCCTCCCCAGATGGCACAATCGGGAGTTAAATCATTGATGGGTTTTCCTGTCAATGATATGTGATCATGCCACCATCCCACACTTGCCTGTCCTGCAGAAGGGCAGGAAGCATGATGGTGGTGCTTCCTGTCCCAGTGCGGCCTGGGTAAGTACCCAGCTGTGCTGCAAAAGGAAGCAGCATGTCCATCACTCTCCCTTCTACAGGGAGCCAATCCCATGTGGAAGGGAGAGCTGCCGTTGTGCTCCCTTCCTGGCAGAGCTACTGCCGGGATCACCACTAAACGCTGCCACAAGAAGGTAATCTGTGGAAAGGGCTTAGTAGTTAAATCATACATAGGCCATTTCCACACTACGGCCATTTCTGCACTACAGTGTTAAACTGCTGCTATTCCACTTTCAACGCCCTGTAGAATTCTGGGGTTTGTAGTTTACTGAGACCAAAGAGCTTCCTGGCTGAGAATTCTAAATGCCTCTCCCTAAACTACAAACCCCAGAATTCCATAAGAGGTTGATAGTGGAATAGCAGCACTTTAACACTGTAGTGCAGAAATGGTATACATTGTTACAGTGCTATTATTCCACTTTCAACAACTTGCGGAATTCTGGGTTTTGTAGTTTACTGAGGCCAAAGAGCTCCCTGGCTGAGAATTCTAAAGGCCCCTCCCTAAACTGCACATCTAATCTGGGTCCTACACCAGGGAGAAAGGTGGGATGTGAATTAAATAATTAAATAAAGAAAAACAATTAGTTTTTTTTCCCCTCTCGGCTTTAAATTATTTTAAGCTAGAGCAATCTAATCTGAGCTACTGCTTGCACATATTCCTTATTTGGTTTTTAGCTAACCTTTGATACATATTTACAGAGTATTATGCTTAGAGAAAACATTGGTTCCAGGTGCCTGGGAAAAAAACCCCACACTACTCAGACAGAAACGGATCATCTTAATGATGGGCTTGGCAGGGAAGAAAGAATCCGTAATAGGAACAATTTGTGGCTGACAACAACCTCTGGTGGTCCCTAGTAATACAAAAATGTTTCCAGATACCATAGTGAAAAAAAGTCAACTTAGGCCCTTTTCGCACGGGCCTTCTGTCACGCGACAGCCCCGTGAGCCTCGCGGGAGTGGGAGTGTCGCTCTGCATGACGCACTCCCACTTCCGCCGGGCTCACGGGGCTGAAGCGGTGCGATCACGGGTTTTTTGATTTTCGCTTCGAAGCAAAAATCACCCGCGCTCGCGCAACGCTCCCGGCGCCCGCACGCACTTACCTCCTGTGCAGAGCGTCGGGGAGGCGGCCGGGTCGCGCTTCCTTCCCTCTGCCCCTGCGGAAGGAAGGGGCGGGGCGGAGCGCTAGCGCGATGGACGCGACAGCCTCCTGCTTCGCTTGCGCGTGCGGGGGGCGGACACGACAGGCTCCTTTCTTGCGCATGCGGGGGGGCGGACGTGACAGGCTCCTTTCTCACGCATGCGGGGGGCGGATGTGACAGGCTCCTTTCTCACGCGTGCGGGGGGGCGGACGCGACAGGCTCCTTTCTCACGCACGCGGGGGGGCGGACACGACAGGCTCCTGATTCGCCCGGGGGGGAGGGCAGTTCGCGCGATGCTGTCGCTTCCCCCTTGTTCCTTCGCCTGCGGAAGGAAGGAGGGGGAAGCGGCAGCCTCCCAGAGAAGGCTTCTTGCGCGAGCCGCCCTCCCCCGCTCGCACTAGAAGCCTTAATGCGAAAAGGGCCTTAGAGAGATGGATGGGAACTTTCCATACCTCATGAACTGCCAATCATGTATTTATTTAAAAGTATCCCCAAATAGTTTATCTCTTTGGTTAGTTAAAATAGCTAGGGGTAAGCCATGAATATGGACAGCGAGTGAAACTATCAAAAATTAAATTCAATAATTGGAAACATCTGGACAAGTGGCCTGTTACTAGGAGCAAGTCCTTTCTGGGTGCATGTTGAAAAAATGGAAAGATCTAACCCATTATGAATGGATCCAAGTAGATGGATTTGAGCACTAAGGTGAGAGACAGCTGGACAAATGACCATTCCAAACAAACTGGTCAGTATTAGTCATGAAGAAAGAAATGAAGTCTTCCATAGAACACTTAGCAAATCTAACAATATAGTAAAACCACAGAACACATGAAATAGGCTAAAAATGTCATATGCTCTCCCTTTCTGAATTGATTTAGTAAAAGAAGCAAAGCCACTCTGTCTGGATAATCTGGCTTCTATTTCTCTCTTATTTTCCTTCTTTCTACTGTAATAAGAGAAGACTGTATCTCTCTTTATCAGTATCTACAACCAACTCAAGACTGAGGAAATATAAACAAGGTTGGGGGAAAAAGTTAAAGTTAAGGCAAAGACTGCAATTTGCTGTATTTGGAAATGTAGGGAGGATCAATAACATTCAGAACTATTGGTCTTGGTTCCCAAAAAAGGTAAATAGACTGCCAAGCTCAAATCAGGTTATTCCCAGGGCTAGAAATTCAAGTGATCTGAAGAGTTCTTATAAAGGCAGTCGTAATAAAGGTCTTTGGACAATCTACTAAAGACTGGGGCCATTTCCACACTATGCTCTTACAGTGCTATTATTCCACTTTCAACATTCCATTGCATCCTGGGGTTTGTAGTTTAGGGAGGGGCATTCAGAATTCTCAGCCACAGAGCTCTTTGGCTTCAGGAAACTATGAACTCCAGAATTCCACAGGAGACTGAAAGTAAAATAACAGCACTGTAACAAGGTAGTGCAGAAATGGCCTAAAAGAGAGACTTCCTTTAATATGAAATATGACTATAGAACCAGCAGGAAGATAATGACTTTCACTTCCTGTCTCTCAACTCAAAAGAGAAAAAGCAAAGCAAGAGCAACAAATGGAACTACACTTTATCACAGAAGATCTATGTCCCCAAACCTGCCTGGCTATTTCAACATAAACGTAATGTGTGTGGTGACGGTAGTGAATATATATGGTAGGATGCAACTTTCTGTATTTCCTGATTCTTCCCTGCAAAACACTATGCCTCTTCTAGAAAGTCAGCCCTCTTCTTAGCTCTCATCTTAAAGTCTGTCTTTAAAGTCTGATGAGAAAACATTTTTAAAAAGCAGGGTAGGTGGGAATTAGTGACTAAGAAACAAATAAATGTTTCATTCTTGTTTAGTTTTCCCGGTAAGGCCCAATTTTTCTCAACATTGTAAGTCAAACATCTCATCAGTCTTGGGTCAAATAATCACCCTCTGGCCATTCCCCCTTCTTAAAGAATGGAAAGGGATAATTTTCTGGCCTGAACATTCTGCCTCCTATCCCAGTGCCCATTCTGGCATTTGGAAATGTGAAGACCCTGTGTTCATATATGAACTGAGGATGCTGCTTCTGAGAATTCCAACTGGAGGTCTCTGGTTTGAAAGACACTTGGGCCATTTCCACACCTTACCTCCTTGCAGCGACATCCCATTGTGATCCTGGCAGTGTCTTTGCTGAGATGGGAGAGTGTCCCCAACGCTCCCCTCCGCACCTGGCCAGCTGCCTCAGGATGGGAGTGCAAGCGACATGCGCCTTCCTTCTGTAGTGCAGCCAGGAAGTGCCTAGGTTGCATTTCCACCCATTCTTCATGGCTGCTGGTGATGGGAGCATCATGTGATCGCAGGCCATTAATTGATTTTTTTCCATTAATGGAATTTCTCGCAACTGCGACAGGTGAGGATGCATAGGCAGCGGGACTGCAACAACATTGTGCAAAAGCACAACTCACAGACTGCTACCAATGCGTCCCCATCACGGGATAGCTACACCATGTGGAAATATCCTTGATTCCTAGGCTAAATGTCAAAGGCTGGGTGTGGGTGAAGTCTAGGCTCAGGTTGAGGAACATGGCAAACTCCAATGAAAATAATATTATTATTCCAAATACTATACATTTTTGACAACCAATATAGTTTCACTCCCTGGAGATATCATTTTGTTATAAATAAAATGCATTTTACCAGCAGTAATATGGTGCATTTTGTACATTAATTGCCTTTGTAATTGGTTTATAAAATGTGATTTCATATATCACACAAGTACTTAATGGTTAGATCATCAAATAATGATTAGAAATCAGAAATCCAGAAAGCTTTCATTATTGAAAAATATCATAGGAGAATGAAATATTTTTCCTAAGCTCCTACACTAACAGAAGACTCAGTCTGAGCCTCTGTTCTAAGATACTCCCATACAAATGCTGTGTAAGTTATGTATTCATCTAGAAATGTGGTAACTTCCACATACAGCCATATTTTACACTCTCGCACAATCATTCTTCCCATGTGCCATCATCTGGATGCCTAGCAACGCAAGCTCTTTTTATAACTCAACATGCACAAAGGTTCATTTCATTAACAACTTTTACCTGCAGATATCCCATCTGCTATAAAGAACCAAATCCCTGTAGCCATGGCATTCAGGATTTTTTTTTAAACAGAATGCCTAATTAAAGTCTGAGACGACTATTCGTGTTATAAATATGTAAATACCCAGTGTACTCTAAGTGGTATACGTTACCAATAATACTTTTAATGCCCAGAAATTCCTTCATCTAGGTTTTCGATGTATAAACAATCCAAATGTCTGCATGTCAAAGTTAAAGAAATCCAAATTGGCCCTTGGAAGATATGGAATCACACAATTTGAATTCATTAAAAATAAGAGGCTCCACTTAACAATCCGTAGTAGTTCTCCCAGAAATTAGAGAGCAGAGCATGGATGGATCTCTGTTCTGTAGCTAGATAGCTAAGGGCTTGGAACAATTTATGTGCAAGTGCTTTACTCGTGACCTATGATCCTCCTAAAATCAGAATCTTGCTGACTCCCATGATGGAGAAGATGGGATTCAACCCACAGTTCCATGGACATTTGTGGAAGACAATTTTATAGCAATTAGATCAAGGAACTATATTAATCAATACATAAGTGAGCATGATGTCTTAAACATACGCATCATGGATAAGCAATACTGAGAGATGGAGAACCTGTAGCTTTTCAAGAGTCAATGTAGTACAATAGTGCAGGCATTAAGGTACAAATCAATTGAGTCCATGGCCATTTCCACACTACAATGTTATAGTGCTATTATTCCACTTTCAACATCCTGTGGAATTTGTAGTTTACTGAGGCCAAAGAGCTCTTTGGCTGAGAATTATAAATGCCCCTCCCTAAACTGCAAATCCCAGGATTACACAGGATGTTTTGTTATTGCCAGTGACCAGCCCTGACTTAAGGGATGTCAGATATCATTTTGATATCAATAATTTGGCCTTCTTCCACCACCTCTCTCCACGTGTCTGCGAGGCCACCGAACAAGCTCACAAGACAGGCACGGCTGATAATTGCTGCAATATTCTAAACAATTTAGGCTGGCCAAACATAGCTGGCCCGAAACTTTAGGAGACCTCAAAGGTATGTACTCTATTATGTATTCTTGCTGCTTACAAAGAACTCCCTGCCCTGAGCAGGCTACTTGACAAGCTGGATTCTCTACGGTCGAGCACTGCACATTTGCATACTGGCTATTCTACTGTCATTTCGGACCTAACTCAATCATGCTAAATTCTGACCTTTTGGAGGCTTTGTCTCCAGCCCCAAAGTCATTGTTTTTCCTTAAGTACAGACTGGCCTACAGCTACATTCTCCCCATAAAAACCCTTGATTCCGAGACTTTTCTCGGATCGCTCCCGACTTCCATCCAGCCTTGCTGCTGCTTTGCTTGGCGAGCTTTCCCCTTAGTTCCACGTACTGAGACTCCATACCAATGAACTCAATCTTCAGACTGCCCGGGCTTCAGGACAGGTGTAGTATCACCCAAATCAGCAATCTCTCTTAATATTCCTTCTGTCCCACTCCAACTGTTATTTCTATAGTTATCTGTGTGAGTGTGTTGCATACATTGTTTGTTTGTATCTTTAATAAAGATCACCATTGTTAATTCCACATCTGTTTGCTCCTTGACCTGGCCTGACCCCGTAAACATTGGGTTCAAGATCTCGCTGCATTGCCCTGCCTCTCACATTGCCAGCTGTACTCTTTGCTAATTTCCCCACCTTTTGATATTTTTAGAGTGCACTTTGGTGTCCCTCACGGGACCCCCAGTAAACAGGGTAACATGTTGAAAGTGGAATAACAGCACTATAATAGTGTAGTGCGGAAATGGCCCATGTTATCTGAATGACCAGTTGAACTTATACAGTCTTCCACAAGGTTTGAAACTGGTAAAATCTCATAGGCTAGCAAGAAGAAAGGCCTTTTTTGTGGTAGCCCACAATGCCTGGAATCTCTCCAGGGTAATATTCCCCCCAGGAAACATGTCTGGTTCTTTCTGTTTTGACCTTAGAAACATATTTTAAGACATTGCTGTTTCTGTCTTCAAACAAATTCAGAACATGCCATAATGTATTGATTAGCTGAAAGTCATCATTATAGCTTTTGTAGCACTTGTTACCTGCTCGCTTGGTTCTCACAAGTCTATAACCTTTCATTGGTTTTATATATATATTTACATGTGCTGCTCTTTTAAATTTTTTAAATGTTGCATTACCAGCCAACCAAGCAGAAGGCTGTGACAAATTTATATTGCACTCTAATTTGTGGCTATATTGTTGTTAGTTGCTTGGCTGGACATGGTCCAGAAAGGTTGCTTATTAAAAATTTAAATGAATAACCTATTAAAATGTATAGTGATGAATATGAAGTGTCTCTCAGCTGATTTCCTAACCCTTTAAACACAGCTGCTTTCTGCTTTACTTTCAAACTGTAGCAAGTTATGTAATCCTATGTTTAATAGCAGTCTTCCCTCAAAAAAGAAGCCATTGTTCATAATCCATAATATAAGAAACAAATCATCTGAATATATGCATATACCTTGCAGCCTCAAAATTTACTTTTAATAATTAATTAATTACAGTGATATTTCCAGACCCCTGTTAGTTAATTTTATATTTTTAAGTAGCTTTATTTTTATGTTTCTCAAAAGTCTCAAACGGTTAGTAAATAGTTCTTGTATTCTTTCACACATGTACACACCACACATAACTCTGTAAGTAAGGTTAGCAAATGATACTAATAGACCCTATTCTTGTCGACTTTATCAATGCCACTACTCTACAAGGCAACAGAATAAGCCACATCCCTGTAAAGTGTTTGCTAATTTGCAATGGTAACCAGGCCCTTTCCGCAGGAGCCACCCATCCTGGTATGGGAACAGGAGAGGAGGGATCACGACGACACTTCTGTATGATGTCATCGCAGTCCTATCCTTCTCCCATTGCCAGGCAGTGCAATTGTGGATTAAATCACTGACAGGTTTTCCCTGTCAACGACCCATGATCATGCAGCCATCCTGCACTTACCTGTCCTGTGGAGGCATCGGAAGCACAATGGAGGCACTTCCTGCCCCAGCGTAGCCTGGGAAAGTGCCCAGTTGCCCTGAAGAAGGAAGAGGGGTGTCCATCCCGCTTCCTTTGGCAGGGAGCCAGCTGGTGCAGAGGGGAGCGCCCCTATCACTCTCCCTTCCTGACAGAGCCACTGCCAGGACCACCACTGGAGGGTGATGATATAAAGTAGGGAGCAGAAAGGATCATGCCATAATGCAATTATAACTTCATCGTAGGAAAAAGTATCAAGTTACTTGTGAGTAGTTATTTCTAATATTACCAAAACCTCAGAGATTATGCTTGAATCTAGCTTGTCAAGTAACCTGATACTGCAGGGACTCATGCCTCAGAGTCACTGTAGGATTAGAACACAATATGCCTAAAACATACAGATTAGCTGAAGCTTTCAGATTACCACAGTTAAGGTAAGCACCAAAAGCATGTCTGGAGTTCTGTTGTTACATGGTGCTCTAAGCATGATTATGGTATTGTGTCATACTCTAGTCAGAGAGCCTATCAGACAAATATCTATAACAACAAAAATTCAGCCCTCCACAGAATAGTTGGAGATGATGATCCAGGAATATCGACTGATGGTCTACTTCTCTACACAAGGGGAGCTCTGCAACAGAATTCAAGGCAGAATTACCCTCAACAGAACTTGTTCCTCAAGAAGCAGAAGTATATGCTAATACCTGGGAGAAATGTGTAGCTGCAGCAGAGGGCTAAGAAGTAGTGATCTCCTTGTGTTGAAAAATTTGCCTTAAGAGCCTCTGATCTTTGGGTCTGGCTGGATATACCTGAATAAAAGTGTCTGAGACTGAAGAAGCTTCAGACAGTGATGGGGATCTTCATCGTGTCTTCTTGGTAATTTGCAGTCCTGAAAACCCATTGTGCTTTGCTCTATGAATGTGTGCCCCTGGACTATTTAACTTTGAAAAACTCCACAACCATCCCCTCCCCTGCCCACACATGAACACATATACTTGATTTGTTGGATGTTCTGGTGGGACTCTTTTTTGAACGTGACTCTGTTTCCCACTACTTCATTTATTGCTTATATGATGGGTCCACTGCCTATGTGCAAAAATTATAGCTAACTAGTTAATAAACTCATTTGGTTATGCATTTGATGGACCTTCTGTTGATTTTGTCTTACACATTAGATCCTCCAATTAAAAATGAAGTTTAAAATTGTTTTTAAAATTAGGTTGTTACAATTTGTTGGGGCAGATGTCTCTTCTTTTTCAGATTCAGTACTGCAGGAAGACCTTTTTGCCCCCTATGGAGAGAGAAAGGAAGGGAGGGAGAGACGAAGGAAGGAAGGAGGGACGGAAGGATAACTTTCTAAACTGCGGTTCTGAGCAGAAGCAAAAACAACAACAAAAGAATGGAAGCAAAAGCAAAAAACAAACAAACGTGAAGCTTGAGATGGAATGGAGATAGGATGGGAGATGATTTGTTGGGATGTCAAGGTCTTTGAACAGCCTGGGCCCTTTTGGAATGTCAGGTCCTTCAGGTTTAAATGCAGGTATTCCCACCACAATAGCTTGCATAGAAGAGAACTGTTGGAATCTTTCTGGGGTTATGGGTGCATTTTAACTCTCTCCATAGCTTCTACTCCTTGATTCATTATATTTTAGAATCATTACGGAGCAGTTTCTAGAATATGTTATTTTTATATTAATATTGGCTGGGGTAAGCTGCAGTCTTATTGTAGCTCACTATTCACTTAGATCAGAGTTTTCCAAACTTTTCATGTTGGTGACACACTTTTTAGACATGCATCATTTCGCAATAACAGTAATTCAGTTTTACTAGCAAACCAGAGGTTATAAGAAATACAGACATGTACATAAACAGTAATAACAAAATGTATGGGGACAGAAGATGTCTCATGAAAACCTTTCATATATTTTTAAAAATATATGATTTATAAATAATAAACTACATTTTCAAGATTGTAGGCAACACACCTACACACTTCAGCTGACACACTAACATGTTGTGGCACACCGTTTGGAAAGCCCTGACTTAGATAATTAAGTGAAATTATTTTTTTCCACCTCTGGCCCTGTTTCCTTTCTCTCTTGACTTATGTTTTCCTTCCACTTACATCCACTCCAACATCCAACTTATTCTATTCCTTCCTATTAGTTTCTTTGAACTGTAGATGCCACAGATGGGATTTGGGATCCTTGGCTTTCGCATGCAACACATGCACTATGCCTCTGAGCTTTATTAGACCACAGAAAGGCAAAAAAGATGGAATGATTCAGTCATACAAAAAAAAATATTCTGCATATGATCAAAGACTTTTAAGCATTTCAGACTGAGAATTCTCTCGTCTTGATAAAATGAACAATCTTTGCAGCTATCCACTTACTGGTGTACTTCTGCTGGATCAATGCCCTCTAACTGAAATACATCATTCCCTATTAAACTGTAATAACGAAGGCATTTGAAGAGTGAGTGAAATGTGTGTATTGATGGGGTGGAAAGAGAAGTGATGAAGATCGATGACAAATTTAATTCAAAAAAATTGTAGCATGAGATGCCATGCTTTAGGCCAGTCTTTCCCAAACTAACAATTACCAGACATGTCAGATTCCCACCATTTCTGGCCAACAATCATGTTATGGGCTTTGCACTTCATCTAGAAAAAAATCTAGATTTGGAGAAGACAGCTTTGAAAGAGCCCCTCTGAAGGAGCCAAAAACAAAATGTGCCCCTGGTATCAATCTCTGTGTTTTTCTCTGTAAATCTCATGATGTTCTCCTGTGTACTGCATAACTTCTGCATCTGCAATTGGTACTTCTCCAACTCTGTGTCCCATACTTCTTCCTTACAAATATAAGGGCAGCCAAATGTCTATGCCTGCTATGCTTAAAAACTTTGTTTTAATCATGTTCTGTCATGGATTTATACTCATAGTTAGGATTACAGACAAGTCACCACAGAATCAAAGTTTACAGTTAAGTATGAACCAGGCATATTCTATTGGTTGTCTCCTTTACCCCCTTTGGACTACCTCTGCTAAGTCCAAACCCATGGGGTATCTCAAAGCTGCTTTCTGCCCTTCCTTCTCCTAAGCTTGTCACTTGCACTCTTCCCACATAGTCCAAACAAGCCTCTGTCCTGGACGCAATGTCTGGGCCAGCTCTTGGAATCTAGAAGCCAGGACAGAAGCCAATCAGTAGCTGGCATGGTCTGAATCTGCCTCAAGGCTTGACTCTATGGTCTACCTCCCCCTGGCTTTGTTCCTACTTTTCAGTGGGCTTCCCCCAAGTGAAGGAGCCAAGCATGGCTAGCTCACCTGCCCTTTCTCTTTCTCTCTCTCCTGCCCTACCTTTCCTATCTTCTCCACTTCCTTCATCCACTTGTTCACTTTCCAAACCTCTCCTTCCTGGTTCCATGTCTATTTCAAACTCACGCCTTCTCCTGACCTTTAATTACTCTGTTTACACTCTCCCTCTGCTCTTCCCTCTGCCTCCCTCTCCATGTCTCTATCCCGTTTTAGTACCTCCAAGGAGTTTATGTTTCTCTCTTCAGTCTACCTCTGCCCCTCCCCTCCATGCTTGGCTGAACAAGTTCTTATCTTCCTTCCTTCTTCCTCTGACTTCTCCTGATCCCAGCTTGTGTCTTTCTCCTCCACTTGCTCCATCCCCTCTTATCCTCCCTTTTCTGGTTCCCAACTCTACTCCCTCATCATCTCCACTTTCTCTTCCACCTTCCCATGCCTCAGCTGGCAGAGGAGGTGAAAGACACCCCTATCTGCTGCTTTGGAGTTTGTTCTCATCCTGTAGTCTAATGCCACCCCCTTCATTGCAGTAAGTGTTTTGGGACAGTAAATACTCCTTCTCCCTGTCCACCTTCTCACAGCCCCCAATAAATGTTTCAAATAATAATTTTAACACAAGCAGGTAAAGATTTCAGCTATTAATGTTAAAGGTAATGAATTAATTTCCCAGTTTCTCATATTTAACATGATCAAATTTTAACATTATTGAAATTCCAAGCACTTGCTGTGTGTGGCTTTATTTGCTTTGCTAATGCAACTTGACCTTACCACTGGACCTTCCGACTGGCATTTGCCTGCCTGTAACCAGAACACTGTCTTTTTTCTTTTATTTTCGTAGGTTTGTGCCATTAACAACAATCTGAAAGTTTTACAGTCACATAAAGCTTTGGAAAGTTATTTTTAGATTGTAAGTTCCAGAATCCCACGGACAGCCAAGACAAGAATATAGGAGCAACAATTGAAAAAATCATTTCCAAGCTTTGGACTTGTACAATTATTATTCTGGCTTGGTTTTTACTATGTTTCTCTCTCTCTCCAGACATATGGAAGTGTAGACACACACAGCTGCATGAGCATATGTTTGGCAGGCATCTGTGGATGTCAAAGATAGGGCTGGTAGAGCATATGAATTCTGGACAAGGCCAAAGTTTTCCCAAAAATACATGGAAGCAATAGGAAAACTGCCTTCTCTTGCTCAAGCATTCTGAGCGTAGTGCAAACAAAACTTAACATAAAAACTGGATGCAAGAATTCTGTACTTCTGCTGGTCAGAATCCATTTGTTACTGCTGATAGAGCAGATCCACTGAATCAATTGCAGAACGCTATATCAGCACTTGCGTGTGCATTATTGCTTCCACAGGTCTAACCTAGTGGGGACTGGCAGTTGGATTTAGATCTCTGTATATAGTGTTTTCTTCCATCCAGAACACATATCCTAATTGGTGTTAATATTGAAAAAACTTGAAAAAACAAAGACTGCTGAATATATTCAGTGGTTGCAGTGCCATTATATTTTGAGTGCCAGGAGGTATGAATATTTATTTGCCAAACTGGTTTAATTCTAAGATATGCTGTTTCTTGTTTACTGCTAGTGATAAAGAATTTCTCAACTCATTCATGCTTGATTCTCCATCTCTCCCTTTGCTATTTTGGACTAGACAGCACTGGTTTACTACTGTCATCAGATTTCATATATTAATGTCAGTTTGCTCCAACAGAACTGCACAGCTGATATGAGATAAGCTTATTCTATTACCATTCCATTTAAAAACTGAATGCAGCTATCTCTAATCAAATGAGTCCAATGACTCCTGGAATTACAGAAAGCAAATGCAGGCCTCCAGGCTCCGCAGAATTTTACAACAGAAAAGTGAGGTGAGGTAAGTTTATACAACTCAGAGATGCACACATTACAGATTCTATCCATGCATTTTTCATACTTCATAGAGGTGTTAACGTAACAGAGGTACTGCAATATCCTAGTACCTAATCAAATAATACATAAGGACTGGGGAAAAATAAGATCCATTCCATACACAAAAGCAAATAGTGTAATGCCTGAAATATCAAGATTATTTGTTCTAAAAAAAGCAAAAGAAAAACAGAAAAGAAAATGCCATCTTAACACCGAAGTAGCATTATTTTTTAAAAAATGGAACAATTTACAGACATCATTTAGATGGAGAAATGGAATATATACTTCTAATTTTCTGATGGGGTTTTTGACGTTATATTTCTGATGCTCCTGACAAATAATCCGCAATGCCAGTTACTACTTTCCTTCTATCTGGCAAAATGCATGAGAAATGTTTGATGATTTTTCTGAGGCATTGTATGTAAAGATCCTGTGTCTGTTTACCTGTGCAGGAATGATTAGGATCAAAAGGCCTGTGAAGGTGTATGAGACATCTCAACAACAGGGGCTTTTAAGCTACTGTATTTGCTGGTGTATAACTCTTTTTTCTGAAAAATACTGTTTGAAAATGGGGTGTGTCTTATACAATGGAAAAGGGTATTTGTCAGTGTATAAATGGGGTGTGTCTTATACATGGGTGCATGTTATACACTTGCAAATATGGTATATAGTCAAGAGAATAGCCATCTCATTGATCTGATGTGACTAGAGAATTGTTATTGCCCATAATGTGGGAATCAGACCATACAATATGAAATCTTCACTTAGTGCCTCCTTATGCTAAATAGATCATTTATGGGTTGCTTCATTTCCTCTTGGCTGTGGCCAGTATTTCAGTACTGAGATAAGTAAGTTGAAATAGAAGCCACAATATTCCTCAAACATACCTCTGCTCCTGAAGTTAGATCTACCAAAACAACCTCCCACAGGCACCAACTATCCCTAAGGAACATGCAAGACATATTACTATCCTTTCCATGAAGGAAATTGTTTTGGATGAAGAAGATACAGCCTTTTTCCTATGAATGGCAATATTAATTCAACTTGTACCTCCTGTGCTTGCTTGTATGTAAAATGAACAAACACAGATACATTTATATGCTGTCTATTAAATATATCTTAGGCCCTTTCCACATGGGAGTTAAAATACGGTGTAGAGTAACCTCTGACGGAGGTCGTCTACATCGTAAAGTGGATTGGGGAGGACTACTTTTGCGTAGTTCCACACCCCAATCCATGCTAGGGCGACCGGAAGTGGTGGCGCTGCGTGCTTTTTAAAAACCACTTTTTATGTGGTTTTTAAAAGGCATGGGGCGTGCAGCCCTGTGCAGCCGCGTCGCAGCACCCAGTGTGGATTTGCAGGCGCACGCAAGGGCGTGCCTGCAGATCTGCCGGGGGGCAGGATTTCCGGCTGGTGAGGTTCTCCGGTTGGTGAAGAGCCTCCGCCAGTTGTAAGCCACCATTTTGGGCACTGCAGGACGAAGTGGGACGCCAACGAGTGTGGAGCAGCGAAAACAGGCTGCTCCACTGGCGACGGACTTACCCGGTTTAAGGTAAGTTCTGTTTCAGCATGTTTCCGGCCATTTCTTTGCCCATGTGTGAAAAGGGTCTTAATGAGGACTTCATTTTGATGTACAAAAACGCACCAAAGCATATTCACCTGCTCACTCCCCTCTGATACAGAAACATCCAGTATCTGTTATCTGCTCTAATACATTCAGTATCAGCTTTTCTCTCACAAACTCATGTTTCTATATTAAAAGCAGAGTTTCACATCATTACCATAAAAACTAATTGATATTCACTGCTTGCAGGTAATGCATAACATAATCATATGTTGATAATCATATGTTAATAACATAACATAATAATGTAATTCATGGATTGTTCTACACGATTTGTAAAACATTAAACTCTCACCCCAAAAAGCCCACCCCCCCAAAAAAAAATAACAGGAAGGAGAAACTGGTATTTTCTTGTTAGAAGACCACATTTCTCATGACATAGGAAGCCTCTTGTAAGGAGTCCTTTGTTCTGATCTTCAATGCAAACTGTTTCTATAACAGTGTAAACCAAATAAAATTTACAGCAATCTAACCCACATGAATTACCAAGAGAGAGCCAGAGAGAGCCAGCATGGTGTAGTAGTTTGAATGCTGGACTATGACACATGGAGATGACTGTTCACATCTCTGCTCAGTCATGGAAACCCACTGGGGGACCCTGGACAAGTTATACTTTCTCAGTCTTAGAGGAAGGCAAACGCAAACTTCCTCTGAATAAACAGGAATTCCTACCAGTAGGGTCACCATAAATTAGGTTTGACTTGAAGACACTTAAACAAGTAAACCAACAAAAAAAAATCTAGGCAGTTAAGGAGCTCTAACCCTAAAGACACCAAATAATGTCTGCTCTTGGAAGCTAAGCAGAGTTAGCTCTGGTTAATACTTGGATGGTTAGTACTTGGATGGGAAATTACCAGATGCTGTACGCTATAAGAGGAATAAACTGGCAATATCACCTCTGAGTATTCTTTGCCTAAGAAAATCCTATCAAATTCATAGCATTGCCATACGTCAACAGGTAACGTGAAGTCACACACACAATCACACATATTTGGAGGCCACAAGATGAGCTAAGGCAGCTCTCTACTCTGACCTGTTCAGGCACAATAATCCCTCAGACAGAACTGCCTCCCCTGGAATTTCTAAAAGATTAAACTTCACAGTCTGAAAACAGAAGCCTTCTGGGCTATATGGAAATAACGTAGTGACAGTATCATATTCCTTTCAGTGAACTGACTGTTGTGATGATCTTATACTCAATTCATCATTCAGCTACACCTGCAGCTTCTAGATTACATGTTTGTTTTCTTCTCTCACCTAAGAAGTGGTTGTAAGTGGCTCACATAAGGGGCAGGATATCGATGGGCTCAAGAAAAATTGTTTACAGGATCCCAATATAGATATTTTCCACTGAGTACATTGTTATAAAGCAGCGCCTAGTCTTTGGCACCTGCAGGCATTTAGCAATCTTGCCAAGAAAAAGCACTCCTGACTTGTTAGATCATAATAGAAACAGAAGTAAAAGAAAACAATTCTATTTTAATTTGATATTCTAAACCTTTACAATTAAAAGATTTTTTTTCAATAAATGGAAATATACTAACAGTTAAGGGTAAATATGTTATATTATGCAACGTAAGTAATTGTTGATATGCAATTGATTACTGGAAAAACATGCCTACATTTTTTTGATTCCAAATGACTACTGACTGATTTCTTACCTCTGCCACCACTAGGCTCTGTTTGATGTATACGAAGCAGGAATACAGAATGTATTATTACTGAACCTATACTTTGTTTTACTTTCAGTCCTCATTAATTTTGCCCTCTCATGGACACCAAAAACAGAAACTAGGAAGATATATATGTCATTCTAACTAAGATTGCTATATATAGTCAGCCCTCCATATCTACAGATTCTGTGTCCACAGATTTAACTAACTATAACTTGAAAATATTTAAAAAGAATCCAAAAATCAAACTTTGGTTTTGCATTTTATATAAGAGATGGCATTTGACTATATCACTGTACATAATGGGACTGGAGAGCATCCATGAATTTTGATATCGACAGGGGAATCTGGGACCAAACCCTAGCGAATGCCAAGGGCCCACTGTACACACAATTATTGAGAAAAGCCTTCTTTTTCCCCCTCCTCTTTTTTTTCTTTGTATCACTTTAGTGCAGGGTTGAGAAACCACAATGTAGCCAGAGAAATGATGGAAATATCCATCCAATATCTTGAGGGCCATGTGTCATGTATCACATTTTAGTATTATCACATTTTCAACAACAACAACAACAACAATATAGTGTTGATAGAAGCTAACAAAACACCAAAGCCTAGAAACTTTTTTTTTAAGAAAGTGATTCAGTTATATAATTCAAGATTCCTACAACAAGGCAGTATGTTGCCATTGCAAAGGGGGACAAAATCAATTGGACTTATTCAGTATTTATGTTTCTACTGCTTATTACTTTGATGCTCCTTTTTTGTTTGTTTTGAAAAGTAAAAACAAAAAGAAAATGGCCTAATTTTTTTTTTAACAAAGATACCCTTAAAATGCCCCAAAGCACTTTAAAGAATAAAAAGCAAATATTACTCTTTGAATTTAAAAAAAGAAGTTATGGTATTACCGATTATTGATTTTGAAATAAAAAAAAAAACATTTTTAGGCCTTGCTAGCCCTAAAAGTAGCATATCATAGATAGCTTTATTTGCAATGTGTCATTTCCAGGCTCTGCAAAACAAACATATAGACCGAATGTTTGAACATGTCATATATTAAATGTTTTTAGTTAAAATAAAAATGCTATTTTATCTCAGTTGGGAAGAAGAGGCAAAAAAACTGAGGTTTCGTATATGATCTTAACACAAAATACATAATAGCAGCACTTCAGTTCAATAGCAGTTCAGCTACCACTTACTGAATAATAAAACATTTGGCTTTTAAGTACATTAACAAAGAGAGCAAGTATATTATACAAGCAAATCTTTGGGTTGCTGAACTGCTAGGTTTCATGCTGCTGTTGGCTGTTTCAGATCTTTGCGGAATGCAAAGAGCCTATGGTATCTTTCCTCTGTAAGTTTTCCTTATATAAGGAGTACCACATTTCTGGAGTACACAGTCCTATAAGAGATAAGACGAGGCCTTCTGTTGCTAAGCGAGGCTTTTCCATTTATCTCCAGCTTTAGCCGAGTACAAGCAATAATCACTACTGCACAAAATATATTGGAGTGAGAGTACATGGGACCATTCATGATGCTTCATCAGCATTCAGGAGGCAAACAGCACGACTGCAGTGATTGAATGCAGGTTCAGACTACTGGCTTTAATCTCTATCTCATTCATTCAGTCTTTACTTTTGGCACAGCTGTATGATAAACACTCTTACACACAGCAGTCCTGAGATTCCATAGGAGGGTGAGCAAGCAAGAATGTATTTTTTTTTAAAGGTACTGAAGTGTGTGTTATATTGCGAGCAGAGAGGTAAAAGGAATGTGTCAAACAATACAACATACAAATATTTGGAACAGCAAAAAAGTTCTTGCCATTGTAATATTAGGAATAAAGGAGCAGGAATGTTTTATTTAAATAAAAATAAACTGTGCCAGGTAATCTTGCACTTTGCATCTATACCAATCTTAATACAGAAAAAGATAAGTCCGCATATGTCGTCATCTAAGCTAAAATATCCTAAAAGGCCTATATACTCCAAAGGTACTGGATGTAGTCTGATTCTGGAAGTTAAACAGGATCAGCCCTGGTTAGTACTTGGATGGGAGACTACCAATGAATACCAAGTGCTGTATATTTCAGATGAAGAAACTGGCAAAACCACCTCTGAGTATTCGTTGCCTATGAAAACACAATGAAATTCGTGGGGTTGCCATCAAATCAACAGATGACTTGAAGGCTTTTACATACACACATATCCTGATCTATACTCAGTGGTAATAAAAATACAAATAAATAAATAAATATTCAGAGGTTTTTGGACGATCAACCACAAAATTTCTTAACCGTGATAGATTAGATGCTAAAATAAACCTTACTTTTGTAGATAGAACATTAATACTGTAAAAGCCTATCCTTCTACAAAATTACTAATATATTTTAATACATATATGTACACTTAAGAAGAATATACACAAGGGGGGGAAAAAGGGAGTATTTTACAGCCGATCAGTTCTTTCATTGTGACAGTATTAAAACTTAAGTCAAAGCTAAAGAAACAGCAACAGTTAACCAAAAAGGACTACAGATCTATGTATTTACAAAGAACATACTCAAGACACTTATCTACTTGTTATATTTGACAACTTCTTCTTCTTCATCATCATCATATTATTATTATATTATTTTTTATTTCATTTCATTTTATTTTATTCCTTACCCATCTCTCCCCAAGGCTTGAGGTGGGGTACAACATAAATTAAAATATAATTAAAAATACATTGTGGTTCAAATACACTAAAAACACATAATACCATTTAAAAGACAAATACATCATAATTAAAAATGCATCATAACTAAATGGCATAATTAAAACCCATAGACTGGGTAGGCATGCCAGAAGAAATAGGTCTTTAGTATTTTTTTAAATTCAGACAGCATATTTTGCTGTCAAATTCCGCCAGGTTATTCCACAGTCTAGGAGTGGCTGACAAAATGGTCCTCTAGGTGACCACTGCTCATCTTTTCCTGGCTTTTTTAAGTAAATGGCCCCCAGAAAATGTAAGGGGCAGATTGTATGGGAGGAGGTGATCCTGCAGGTAACTTGGACCCAAACCATGGGGCTTTAAAGGCAATAATCAACACTTTGTACTTTGCCCGGAAACTAACTGACAGCTGGTGGAATAATTTTAATATCGGTGTGATATGCTTACTCCTCTCTGTACCTGTAACTAATCTTGCTGCTATATTTTGGACCAGCTGGAGATTCCAAACTTGGTACAAAGGTAGCCCAACGTAGAGCGCATTGCACAAGTACAACCTTGAAGTTATCAGCATGTGCACTACCATCTTTAGGAAGTCCAATCTGAGGAAGGGGTGCACTTGGCGTATTAGCTGAAGCTGATAATAAGCATTCCTGACCATCGCACCTATTTGAGGTGACATTTGGAGGGAAAGATCCGAGACCACTGCCGAACTGCCAATGCAATCTTTCAGGGGGAGTGTGACTCTGTCCAGGTCTGGTTATCACACTTCCAACCCCAGATTAAGACCAGATTCGGATTAGGATAGTAAGCACCTCTGTTTTGTCTAGATTCAGTTTCAATTTGTTGAGTTTTTTGTTTTGCTTTTTTAATATTATTTTTATTAATTGTTTAATAACATAAAAACACATAACATTGCAAAACACACCACACCATATCTAATACAAAAAATAGGTTTCAATTTGTTTTTAACTTGGCTCTAGAAATAATTGTATCTATCTTCTATATCGCTTATCTGTGTTCTATCCATATCTTCTAAATGTGTGTGTGTGTGTGTGTGTACTTACATGCCTGTGTTTACCACAGTTTCAAGACTGCAATTAGTCTGTAAATCAGAGGCTCCGAGGGTACGAGTCTCAGGGATTTTTTTAAAAAAAGTACAAATTAATACTAATTAAAACACGTCTGTAGTGTGAGGAACCACACTGAGTCACTAACTGATCTAAGGCACTGAGCCACTAGGTAGCATACAAGAATAAGAACAAGAAACCTTGAGGTTGGGTCCAAATGCATGCAAATTGGTTTCAGGGGAGGCACCAAAGGACCAGTTTGAGACTTTCTCAATGCTGGAGTAATACGTTATGTATGTTTAATTGCTTGATATGTAGGGGACAGGTGAAGAAGGGAAAAGGTTGTACAGGTGTGGAAGAAGCAGGAAGGGAGAAAGCAGTGAGGGAGATGTTTTCCATGCTAAGAACCTAGGAAAATGCAATCTTTTATTCCCTTTCAGTTAAGTTTCTTAGTGGCAAATTAGTTCATACCCATCCAATGATCTTTATGATGAGAAAATACATATTCAGATACAAATACCTGGATTAGGGGGAAATAAAATATGACAACCAGAACTTTGAAGATGAGGTGGAAACTCTCCTAATGCCTTGCAAGGGTAGAGAGGAGAGTTAGGAGGAGGAGAGTTAGAAGAAGGGAAGGCTGAAGGAGGAGGAGGAGGAAGGAGAAGGATCAGCAAGGAAGAAAAAAGTGTTTATGTGAGGGAGAATATAAAGGCCAAAGGAGAAAAGGCACAGGAAAAGTTTATTCTAACCCAATCAAAGATGATACTGAAAAAAATAGTGAGGTGAGTGTAGCATCGTGCCTTTGAGCCTAAGTGCATTTTTGCTAGTATACAGTAATTAAATTCATGCACCATTTAGTCCTTTTCGTAATTCTCTATCTGATCTCATCAGTCCAAATATGCTAATAGTAAAATTCAGGTTGCCTGGGTGACATGCTTGTCCTGTGCAAGAGTATTCTGTCTTGTCAAATTTCTTATTACACTTCTTCACATACATTAGAATCTCTCAGTGTTAAAACTGTGAATTCAGTGAAGTCCAGCGGGAATGAGCAAAGGGAGAGAATGGAACCAAACCACCTTGTCATGACAACACATTTCCTCAAAATGTGCTGTGGTATAATAATGTCTATATGCACAAATTAACTATGGATATTTTTTTAAAAAAAAGTTGGCAAAATGTCTTGTCCTCAGTGAGAAAGTATGCCTTGATCTGCTAAGACATCTTGTCAAAAAAACTTGTCAACCAGAGTGAGATTTTTCACCCGTGTGCAACACAGAGGAGACCAGTGCTTTTGTCTGGAACAGCAGTGTATCAAACAACGATTTTAAAAAACAAAAACAAAAGGAAGTTCTGTATAGTCTGCAAAAACAAAAACACTTATTTCTTGCAGAAAAAGAAAAAAAAAACATGCAAAACACCACAAGTCACTGAACAATGGACAACTCTTACATTCTTGCTCAAGAGGGAGAAATATGTTTTGTTTTGGGGGGTTTTCCTGTGAGAGAAGGAGGGAGATTTACAGTCTTGACAGGTTCCCTTATTTTTTTTTTTCCCCTCTCTTCCTCTCTCTCGCACTACTCTTCCCTGGACTTGCTGATATAACCCATACTCTCCAACTGTATTGTTTTGGCAGGGACAGTCCTTATTAATCCTCTGGCATCTCACTTCTCAGCTGTTTTTAAAATGTAACTGTTTCTCTCCCCTGCTCCCCCTCATCCCTTTGTCCACAGTTTATTTGAGTTGCTACAAACTCAAGTCAGTACTTGGGACTCTCCTGAGTGCAAAGTAGTTTGCTTTTGCCTGAGCCTACTGGGAAGAGCAAGATTCTGCCCCTTCTTTCCTCCAAGCTGAGTTCAGAGGAGAGAAGAGGAAAGAATCTTGTTCTTCCCAGAAGACTGAGGGAAAAGAAAACTGCTACATTCTTTTCCAGTTTGTCTGTTCTTCCTCATTAAGAACCGTTGCCACCTTAACTACAACCTGATCTTGCTTGGCCACATATCTCCCAGTTTTCATATGTAAAATGTTGAAGGATATGATAAAACCAAAGTGAAAATATTTTATGTTAGAAAATCTAACACCAACATCTGCTGGTTGTCCTTGCTTTAATGCCATTCTATACTTACCATTTTGGAGCAAGTAAAAGTTATAATAATGGGTGGCAGCACTTAAGCCTTTGAGTCACTATCCTGTAGGTCAATGATTCACTTTATCTCCCAGCAGTGACTGGAAGCAGAGGAGGGAAGAGACAGTACTCTCACAGATCTCAAGCATGGATGATTCTCATCATGTTGCTCCAGACTTAGCTGGGAAAATGCTGTTGATTAAACTTTGAACAACATACATGGAGAAACCAGCCCTCCAGCCTTTGTTAGGCTACAACATCCATCATTCACATAGTTTAACTTGTTGACTAGAACTAATGGGAGATGGTATCCAAGAACATCCTCACTCCTGATACACATGTAAATGTAAGCCCTCTCTAGGCAATTGAAAGATATTCTGAAACTTGGAAGCAGATATATTCCTATGAAATAGATGACTCAGTGAAGATGTCATTTTATTCAACTTATATTTGTTGCCAAGCACATTTAACTGGTACCATGGCCCTAGCCCAAAGCTGAAGTGTTTAGAATGAGAGCCAGAATGCTTAATATTATGGTTCAGACTTTCCCCCCTCTCTTTAAATGGTAAAATCAAGGATTTCTGTCGCAGTAACTAAAGTCAAATCCAGTGACTGAGCAATACAGCACCGCCAGGTGATCAGCCAGCTGTCATGAAAAGCTGCCGTGTTTTTGCCCATTTTACTAATAACAAATACAACAAAACTACTACAGAGATTCTGAATGTTACTTGTTCATGCCAAAAGCCATGGAATTGGGGCAGAGGGCTTCTTAAGGCTATATCTTGTTTAATCATGGGACTTTCCTGTTTCTATCGCCCCACTCTCATTTTCATCTGGTTACTCTTAATAAAACTATAGCCCAATTATACATTTTGATTTTACACAGGGACCAAAACAGCTACTTTTGTGCACATTATCCTTTCAGTTTTGGTATGTGTAATGGTCAGTGAGTGGATGATATTACTACCGCTACTACTACTACCATTATTGTTGTTGTTGTTGTTGTTATTATGCTGCATCTATCAGGGAACCTAGTACCTACAACATTTCTTCATGGTGCAGATTAGGCAAGAAACAAGCTGAGCAATTCAGGATAGAAAAACCCCCAAAGCATTACAACTAGATGGCACCCGTATTAGAAAAGCATGCAAGAATAATATGTTCTTCATTTTCAACAACCGTTATCAAAGAAAATTTCATAGTGCTAATTCTAAATTCCAGTGAATTTTTCTCTAGGACTTAGAACAACATTTCAAAAAAGACAGTAAAAGGAGTTTGTCGAGAGTGCCACCTCTCCAGATGGTTTCCTCACATTTTGCTTGACAATCTCAAATGCACTTCACTGAAATGCTGTATCTTAAAAGTCTTAAAGATATAGAACAGATTTTTTTTTTTTGAGAATGAACAGATGTTGTTTCAGTGTCTTTGATCATTTAAAATAATGCTATAAGCCAAAATCAAATGTAGATTATAAAATTTAGTGGAATTATGTATGATTTATCATAGGTACAACAACAAAATGAACCGCAATCCTTTAAAGTTTATGTCATAAGAAATCTGTTAGGATAAAGTGTCAGAAGACTCTTTGGACTAAGTCTAATTGTCAGTTTCAACTAGAGAAAACCAACTTAATAAGTGGAATTTACATACAAGTTGTCTTGCCAAGTTTCTGTTAATCCACTTGGTCTACTATATTTAAACTAAATATTTTTAATATTTATTTATTTCTGAAGATAGCACACAATCTTGTTTTAATGAATGAGTAGGTACAGAGAGAGAGGGAGAGAGAGAAAGAGAGGCAGGCAGGCAGGCAGGCAGAGTAAACAGAGGCCCTTTTCGCACGGCATTTGCCATGCGAAAGGGCTCCTCAAGCGCCGCATGAACGTGAGGAGCGGTTAACACGACACACTCACAATCGCGCAACGCTCCAGGGGCTGGCAGGTGCTGACCACACACTTTTCCATTTTTGGCTGTGAGCTGAAAATGGTGCGCAATTGCGCATCGCTCCGGGGCCCCATGCATACTTGTTGAGCTCCGGAGCTGCGGCACTCACACTTCCCGCCCTAGCGCAGCCTGGGAAACTACCAGGCTTCACTGCGGAAGGAAGAGGTGGGGCTCTCGAGCAAGCAGGCAGCAGCTGTGGAGCTGAAGGAACTGGGACGTGAGAGCCTCTCACTAGAGTCTGCTCACGCAATCCCCACACCCCAGCTCCGCGAAAAAGTGCCTTGTAGAAAGGGCCATGGTTTTCTGGCTATTATCTTGCCATTTCTTCCCAAATAAGTTGATCTTATTAATAAGTGCTATAGACAAATCTGTCTGACTGGAAATGTGGCAATACCATACGTTGCCAAGAAAAATAATTATTTTGAGGAAAACCCCAGTACTTGGGATTATGGAAATGCCTAGCACTGTTCTAAACGAGATAGGAAACAGTTGTGCCAGTGCAGTGCAAGACTAGTCACTAGAGCATTTTTTTTAATTAGTTCAATATAACTATAATTGTTGAAGGATTACTTAAATCAAGATCCAATTCAGAAGATCTTGTGGGTAAGTATGATAATGTAACTTAGGATGGGCTGACTTCTGATTTGTGGAATCTACCTAATGTTTCACTTGGCCTCTGTTGTCCACCAGTGGATAACAGTGGCACAGAACAAGACGACTCTCAAGAATGGCTTTTAGTAGCAGAACCAGTGGTGTGTAGTGGTTTGAACATTGGACTATGACCCTGGAGACCTGGATTTGATTCCCTACTCAGCCGTGGAAACCTATTGGGTGACCTTGGGCATGCCAAACACTTTTAGTCCCAGAAAACCCTTAGGGTTGCTATAAGTCAGAAATAACTTGAAGATACATAGGAGCAACAACAGTCAGAACCAGAGCCTGAGGACAAATTTACTCCATTTTCCCTCTAAACGTCCCTATTTGGAAAGGGAAAATGCTTTGTTGCATCACTGTTTTTTAAATGGCTGAGACTCACAAACCCTCTGTGTTCTGTCCAGGTTACTTGGAGTTCTATCAGTAGATTCTGATTTATTCCTGATATAAACATGAACGGATGAGCTGGACCAGAATACAGACAAATATATTCTGTAATACAGTAGTTAACAGGAACATGGAAAAGTGATTGGCAGATTGTACAGACTGTAACAGCACAAAGGAGCTGTGGCCATAAGAACAACACAGAAAAATGGTTCAATTCTGGTAAATTAGGCTGTTTTACTCCAATATAGCTTGGAAAAGGATGAACACTAAATCAAAGCCAGTATTGCCAAAATGAATAAAGGAATAGAAAAGTATCCTTTAACAGAAAACCAGGCTATGAGTAGTAACTGCAGACCACACTACGTGCCCTTTCAATACAGTTTCTACTTCAATTAATGCAAAACAACAATATATGAAAGCTACTGCAGGAAAGCTATTAGAGAAATGATGTATGTATAATAAATCACATTAGTGGTTTGGGTAAATTACAGTTTAAATTGCTATTCCAATCCAAGTTATCTGAGTGCAGACCATCACATATGTTATTTTTATTTGTTTGTTTGGCTAGATGGAGAATAATAATAATAGAAAGTTTCAGGCACAAGTATCTTCTAATTCCACAGCACTGAAATCAGTTCAAGACACTTTTGATATCCATTTCTTCCCACAATCTGACCTGCTTATTGAACAGAAATACTTTTTTATAGTATGTTGAAAGCAGGTACATATTTTAACATAGACCTGATGGGGAAAGGGGGAAGATGTCAAAATATTAAGGAAGCAACTAGACCACAAAAGGGTATATTTTCATATACTGCCAAAAAGCCACCTAAAGAGGTTATTTCAAGAATAATTCACAACTGACCAAAAGAACAAGTGTCCCATAAAACAGTTAATCCTTTATAAGTTTAAGCAGGCATTACATGTGCAGAGTTCAAGAAGCAAGAGAACAAACCCCCTCTTTTCAACACAAAAGATTTATGAATTCTATTTCACTAGAATAAGTGATAAGATCTGCAAGACAACCACAGTGACTTTCACCTTATTTAAAGAAAAACATTTTGGAAGGAATTCAATGAGGATTCAGAGAAATAGTTCCAGAGGTATACTGTGAATGAAAATGTAACTGCATCTGTATTTGGTCTCCAAGTTTTTAACAAACAGTGCAAAAGCAAATACTTCACTTTAACTAACAAGATCTAATGAAAACTGAAAGTACTGTGAGAGGGTCTATATCTGTAATGCCTCATTTAATTTTGCAGCACTGGGAAGTTGTCTGGACCCAAATTATAAGCTAAAATATATTTGTGGTAAAAAAGCATTTCAGTTTTTAGTTGGAAAACTACTTTTACAGTTGCTGTAACAAGGCCTCTGGGGCCACAAGAACAAGGCAAATCTCTCCCTCATCCCAGAAAAAAGCCGGAGACAGAGATCCAACTAGAGAAGGGATGATCCAACCACAATGGAAGCTTCAACTGTGGGAATCTTACAAAATCAATACTGAGATGGATGAAGGCCAACTACAATTGCATCTGTGGGCTGGGGGAAAATGTGCATTTATCTGTTCAGTAACACAGCCTTCATAACCCCCAACCATACTGTCACCATAAAGGAAAATTTAAACCAGTGCCAATACTGGTGTCAATAGATTTCTTCTTACTATTTGCAATGGGCAGGAAATTTTTATTTTAGGGAAACACACCCTGTGATATGTGGGTGGGGAGAGTGAAAATCACAGCTCTTTCTACATGGTTTGAAAAACCCAGCAGTGCAGTGCATACATCAGACATTTTGGTATACTAGTGTGTTTCGTAATTATCTTTACAACTATTCTCCAGGTATGATTTTTTTAGAAGATACACAAGAAGAAGAAGAATGCTTGAGTAAAATGTTCTAGAGTCTGTGATTTTACAAATTAACCAAAACTAAATTAAAATAGGGAAACTAATTTATGATAGTTGTCATAGTATGGGCATTTTTTCAAGAGATAGGCTGCACACTGGTATGTAAGTTTAATTCATGTGCGTAACATGACCTGCTACAACATAATTGTATCCAGGTATACTCCTTGTACATGAATCTGTATGCAAATTTTGTTGACCTGAGATAAAATATACTAGTACTAGTAGGGAATGTTACAATCAAGCTTCACCAAAAGGATATCAGGAACTGTAAGAAAACTGGGGTGGAGAGCCAGGAGGCATCAGTCACAAAAAACAATGCAGCAGGCTTAAGACTGTCAATTAGATATTTTTGGCTCTTTGGTTGATAACTTCACACAGTTTGCCAGAAAACAGTCCACACTCCTCCAGAATGCTTTCTTCCAAGGTAAATAGTCTGGAGACACTAGGAGTAGAGTATGCAGTGCAGGGGTAACCCGTTCTCTCTCATCGACAGCCCTGTCTCTTGTGATACAAGTACAAAACTTACATACTGTTATCTAGAAGCATCACCAGATAATGGGGAAGCAGGGAGAGAGGAGACCGTTATAATCAGGTCCAACTTTGGGAGGGTGGAATCACATTTCAACATCAAAAGTAGCATGCTCCTATGACTATTTTGATGCCTGTCCCAAATTGCAGATTTTCTACTTATTCACTACTAAATTTCTCTAGCCAGGATAACTGTGAGTTACTACTAACCATCTTAGGGCCTTTCCCTGATATATCGTTATAGTGCTATTATTCCACTTTCAACATCCTGTGGAATTCTGGGGTTTGTAGTTTACTGAGGCCAAAGAGCTCTCTGGTTGAGAATTCTAAATGCCCCTCCCTAAACCCCAGGATTCCACAGGATGTTGAAAGTGGAATGGTTGCACTATAACAGTGTAGTGTGGAAATGGTCTTAGTTAGATTTTGTGTCTGTAGTTGCATTATTTTCTTAGAATCACATATATTATTGTCAATTATCTGGATATTTCATAATGTGCACACTCCACAAATAGTTAAACATGCATTAAGACTTCTGTCCTCAAATTCATATGGCCTTATTGCCTTTGGTAAGCTTAATTTGGGAGTGTATTGCATTCAATATTCCAAATGCCACAGAAAAATGTAACAAATCAACTACTTATCTTTACCAAGGAACAAAGTAATAGCTACTTATTCTTCACACTGAAAGATTTGGCATGATTTCAATGCAAAATGCTAGCAGTATGGACTGCATTAAAAACACTTGTTTACAGTTTCCATTCCTTAAAACATGTTAAAGACCAAGATCCTATTCATATTCCCCCACCCCCAAAAGCCTACTGAAATAGAAATGTGAGAGAAACCTGATCAACAGCCTTTTAGTTTATGAATAGGAAATTAATTTAGCTTTAGACTCACTATATCATTGTGGTATATTAAAGTTATTAATCACAGGGATAAGGACTCTAAAACTGTCCTGAGCCAGGGAAACATAATGATTCAGTCACGTCTCAATGTTAAGCTGATGAAGGGTCCCTGGAAAACATTAACAGCAGCAGCCCCTGCCTGCATTCCACACCTTACTGTTCTTCTTTCCAAACACAACAGAAATCTCACGGGAATAACCACAAAACAGGGTATGGTACATTTCAGTTTTAGACTTAATATATGCAATGTTAGATGCCTGCACAGATGAATCCATTTCATTTATGTCTTGGACTATCCATGTGCATGACACACAGAGCAAGAACACCTCTGTGTACCTGGCAGTTGTGAGACGGCAGGAATTTTTACTGTATTGGGAGTGGAAAACACATGGCTCTCTAGATGTCATTCTATTACTCCAAGCTATTATAGCCAACAGGGTAGATTATGACTCCTGAGAAAACCATGACTGTATCACTATAATAAAAAATTCATCCATTTGTTTGCAGTTTTTATTCCTACTTCCAACATTTTTAGCAGTGTCAAATGAGTCCCAATTGCTACTTGCAGCAGTCCCAAAATTCATTATATCTATTTTCATATTTCCAATGTTAGCTCATATTAATGTGATAACTCCTCAGAGATATTCCTACTACTGGCCAGACCAGGATATCTCTACCACGCACAAAAGCTTGGGAAGAAAAATAATTGGTTAAACTGTGAATTCGTTAGCTTCTCTGCATCCAAAGTTGCTGAACTCTTAATTGTCTGATTAGTGCTGCAGTTATGCCTACACTTTAACAAATTAGTTATTTTTACATCATTAGAATTCATTAAGAGTGGCTCTCTCTAGCAAATACAGTAAAACCAGAGGGTCTCAAAGAAGAGGAATTAGGATTGGAGAAAATACATCACATGGCTCCGTGTTAAATGGCTGGATTGCTCTAGTATGGCTGCTGCCTTATGGATTTTAGAAGCAAGAGAATGAAGATGAAAAAAAAATTATGAGCCACTCCCTGGATTTGCTTGTTTGCTTGGTAGGAGACCCTCAAGGCATCCAGAGCCCTTTTAGACTGTGACATATCTCAGATCCAAAAGCTGGAATTCTCCCCTCTTCCTTTATCAGCTTCTATGGAGAATTTACACTCCTTTTTAAGACAATCTTTTTCCATCTGACAATTCTGAGATCAGTTGAACTCTAATTCTAAAGTATGAAAGAGTACTTTTGAAGGAGACAATAATTAAATCTCTCCTGGAGTCAATGGGAACAACCATCATACCATTCTCTGTCAATCCTATGGCCTGTTTCCAAAACTAATGACTTAATTAATGAATCAATTAACATAATTTAGCAAATTAAATGATTTCCTCTGTTGGAAATGAATTAATCTTTGTTTTGGCATCCAACATTAATGAATTAATTTTCAAACCTAATGTTCCAAGTTCTGGCACCACAAGAATTGTTCTTTATAGCAAGATGTTCTAGAATTCCTGGATTTCTGGTAATGTTGCCTAGGAACTATTCTAATTCGATCACAGAGCATATGCACTAACATATTATGTGCACTGATGTCCACAAAGATTCTAAGTTCTGCATCTGAATTAGGAAGATGTTTATTAAGGAAAACATGTGTTAGGTGAAATGTGATGGCTCTTATTATCTGTAGTGAACAACTTTAATTCCCATTGTTTAGTGAGTAATCACAATGTTAAGTTCAGATTTATGCTTGCTTTATTGTTTGTGGCTGTGAGTCTTACCACACTAATCTTCTGCTGTATCTACCACTTAAATGTATCCACAAGTTGTTCTGCTTCAGGTCTAACTGTAGCCATTTTCCAGGATAAAGTAATGTCATCTAGAAATACATCTGGGAGTTTTCTCTCAGGTACATTCAGCAGATTTTTAAAAATAGTCTGTGCTATGCAGGACAGCCTGGAAAAGTTATTAAAATAACATCAACACCTATAAATGATTGATATATGTGCACATAGCAAACAACAAAAAATTGCAAAGCCAAAGATCTAGAACACTTTATTAAAATAAGTTATAATGCTATGTGATACAGTAAGATCTGGTTTACCACAGAATAATTAAAGGGTGATTTAAGTGGTGTAGTGGTTTGAGCATTGGACTACAGCCCTTGAGACCAGGGTTTGAATCCCTGTTCAGCTATGGAAACCCATCTTGGGCGTGTCATACACTTAGTGCTAGAAAACTCTGTGACAGGTTTGCCTTAGGATCACCATAAGTTGGAAATTACTTGAAGGCACACAACAGCAACAAACTAACCTTTACAACAATTACAATAATTAAGGCCAGCTCTATGGTAAATGGCTGTTGCATGCTACAGATCTAAGGGTCATCATGTTGATTCAGCCTTCCTGACTGCAAAAGTTAATCCAAAACAAAACAAAAATACTCTTCATTACCAGAGGAATGAACAAGATGGTGCATAAGGAAACAAACAAGATGGTGTATTCCACCTTAGCAGAAATTTGCTTCTGCTTCCACTGCTTTAGATAGAATCCATCCTTAATAGAGAAGATATCAACAAGAATCTTCTTTGAGACAATTGTAGCATACCACTCTTACTTTTCTCTCTTCCAGGTTCTCTCTCAAAATATAGTTTTCTGTAAACATTGAGGCCCTTTCTACAGGTTACTGGATCCTGGCAGGATCCTGGTAGGGCCTGTCCCAAGAAGAGAGCGCAATAAGAGCACTGCACCTTGCTTACAGGAATGGAGAAGGTGCAATGGCCACACCTCTTCCTTCCACAGCACAGCCGGGCACTGTCCTAGGCTGTTCTGGGACAGGAAGTGTAGCCATTGTGCTTCCTGACCCTCTGTAGCTCAAGTAAGTGCAAGAGAGCAGCAGGAGGGCAGCGTGATCGCTGGTCACTGAAAGGAAGAACCCATCAATGATTAGAAGTGTGATTGTGTTGCCTGGGAATGTGAGAAGGACGGGACACAGACAACATCACATAGAACTGTCATCTAGGTCTCATACTTCTCCCATCCCCAATGCGAGATAATGTCCTGCAGAAAGCACCTAAATTAAAGAAGGGACAAATAACTTTTAAACATGTGTAGCCTAAGCCAGAACTTAACTGCATTTAGCTCCTACATTTTGGGTACTTTTTTTTAGACCTTTAAAAAAAAACTGCTGGCATTATAAATGAATGTACAAACAAGACTAAGCTCCTGATTTTTTCCCCCAGACTGTAGTATTTCCAGAATTTTGGACAGCGTATGCAGAAAGAGGAGTTTGCAAGCTGCAGCTCAGAGTTGGACATGAACTTTCACACCCATAGGTTTTCAGCAGTATGCAGGAAGAGTGTTTACCTACCATGTAGGATTTTATAGCCAATGACTGAGAAATCTGAATGTTATTCTTGACAAGAAAAAGGCAATACCGGAAGAGTGACCAATAAATGAATCCAAGAGTGTCCTCATTCAGCTGACTCTTGCACAATAAACATAGTAAATTGATACTGGTCACAAGGAAGCAAGGTAGGAAAGAGTTCTTGGGGTCTCACAACCTTGTCATTTATTTCCCAAATCATAACTGCCATTCCTCTCACTGGACATTACTTCTTTACCCTGTGTATGTATTTACCTTCTGAACTTCACTGGTCCACAAAAAATTATATTCCAAAATATACATATCCAGGAAGCTGATTCAAAATAGCTTAATTCAATCCAGCATGGCATAGTGGTTCAAGCATTGGACTAGAACACTGGGAGACCAGGATTCAAATGCCTGCTTGGCCATGGAAACCCACTGGGTGACCCTGGGCAAGATACACTCTCTCAGTCTCAGAGGAAGGCAAAGGCAACCCTCCTCTGACCAAATCTGGCCAAGAAACCCCTGTGATAGGTTTGCCTTCTGCTTGCCATAAGTTGGAAACAATTTGAAGACACACAACGACAACATTCAACATGAGGCTTATGACACACACACACACACACACATACACACTTATTGTTATTTGCTACTAAGCTGGTTTAGACTTAAGACCTTATTAATCAGTAATCTCTGGGACAACTTGTTTTTAATAGACCTAGCAGATCCTGGTCTCCCTCTTTTTCTCCCACCTTCCACCTTGTCATGTACAATCAGCTTTTCTAAGGAGTCATGCCATTTCATGATACGTCCAAAATACAACAGCCTCAATCTGGGCATTCTGTCTTCCAGCCAGAGTTCAGGCCTGATTTGCCATTTTTGGCAGTCCAAACGCATACACACCTATATCCATCTTTCTGTCTGTCTGTCTGTCTGTCTGTCTGTCTCTCTCTCTCTCTCTCTATATATATATATATATATTTATGTATGTATGTATGTATGAATACCTACACACATGAATACCTCTTATTAGGCATACTTTTCTATCTGTAAATTTCAGCATAAGTAATTTTATGCAAACCTACAATATTCGAATGGTCAGAAGCTTGTAACCTATGTATTTTGTCTTATCTCTTCCAAAAAGGTACAATTATGTCGCAAGCCGACTTTCTAAAAAACACTGCAAACTTAAAAACAATAGAATTGCACACTGTTAGCCATAACAGACTATTTACTCACAACTCTCAGGAGCAATGAACAATGAAAGACGATGTCTGGTGAACAAGCACTAAAAATCCTCTTTACAAAAGCCAATTAATGATCCAGAGATCTTTGCTGCTTTTACCAATGGTATTCAGAACAGTACTTTTTATTCCTTGAAACTGGTGAAAGCAGAAATAAAGTCTGTAGTCACTTATAACATTTATTTTTTAGATTCTTTTTCTCCCAGATCCATTGCGCATGCTTCCTTTATTATTCCTTGAATTAAAACCAACGAGAGGGTTAAGATCCAGAGGGAAGTTGTTTTTTTTTTTAACTGCAATATACTTTAATAAAGCGTACTGCTGAAATGATGCACAAATGCATTTTAATATCCATTTCCCCCTATGTTGTAGGAATTGCTGAAAATGTTCTTAAGTTAAAGGTAATAAAAGAAAGGAAAAGAGAGACTGATAGTCCTAGGCATTGCTTCTTAAAGTTAGTCGGTAGGTTAATTTGGCCATTGCAGGTCCTTGTGAAAGGCACTTTTGCAGCTTCTGATCTGATAATAACGTTCAAGTTCCAGCCCTTGTATTGTTGATCTCCAACCGATGAATCATTGGGTTGTCTGAGGGACAGGTGGAGATGGATGGATCTTAATATATTTTTTCCACTGGTGTCACAGGTCAGATTTGTAAGTGTTCTGGAAGTGGGATCTTAGGCTTAGCAGGTTGTTTCTTTTCATCTTTTAGCAACTCTTCAAGTGGTGTTAACAGAAAACCCCATCATGAGGGCCATCTCCTTGCAGCTTCATGTTCCGTTTCAAGACGATCCTTCCAGATCTGAGCTTCAGCCACGAAGTTGAGTTTGTTTTTCTGTGACATCCCAGATGCTGCTCCAGGGTGAATGCTCCCTGTTGGAAGGGCAGAGGATGGGTGCTACCTGAAGCTGGGCTGCAGCCAGCCACCAGGCAGCTTGAACTGTCCAGCTCTGAGCTGGCCTTCCCCTACTTGCTGCTGTCCCAGAGGGAAGTTTAAGATCCAGAGGGAAGATTCAGTCTTGACTGAGGCCTCCATAAATGAAGAGGCTTTGAGTGGATTGCTCTGTCCAGCAAAGATAATTGAGAATCTTGAGAAAGCATGAGGAGTCAGATGATGTCTGCTTCAGGAAAGACATTTTACTGCTTTCATATATTACGTAGTTTGAGAACTAATTCTCACATACCATGTGTTATTTTCAACTCATATTCTTTGCCTGACCTTTTAATAGTTCACAACATGACATTCCGCCTCCCAGAAGAGTCATAAATTGTCATGAAATTCATACACATATCCATCATAATATTTGGGGACAGGACTAGAGTACCACATAAAGAAGCAAAAATTGCATTTGACAAATTACAAGTAATTTATCTCCATCATCTGTACAGGTTGAAAATGAAACAAGGGTAACATATTTTCTTTCTGACTATCCATTAAGTGGCACAAGGCAAATCCTGCAAGCATGGCAGCCAGGATACCATAACTTCAAAGAAGGATTACCCCAAGAGATTGAATAATACTGCAAATAGAAAAACAAATAATGTTGGAATTATTTCCTCAGGTGCAAAAAATAGTGAAGAATTCTGTCTTAGAGCATCCCTAAACTGCAACTCTAAATACCCAGACCAGGTAGTTAACCAGAGACAGAATAACATGATGGAGGTTGAAGTAAGGACTGGGGCTTTGGGGCATATTTTGTTTGGGAGGAGAGTTATTAAAAAAAAGTCCTTAAAGAATCACCAATGCACAGCTTTTATCTTCCTATCACTACAGTTCTATCTAGATGTGTGGCTGGCAATGAAGTTCCTATTTCCCTTTTTCTTTTTTCCAAATTAATATATCTTAATCTAATTTTGAAGAACATTCTTTTGATATTTGAATGGGAAAGTACTATCAACACTCTTCTTCTCCTGTGAAGTTCACCTCTAAATCCTTAGTTCTTTGGAAATTGTCCCAATGAAACCCAAAGAACTATTCCAGGGATCTTAAAATAAACTTCTGAAAGTGAACCTTCTTGCATTAAGTACCATAAATTGCATGGATTACATTCTCCATTGTACTTAAAAGCTATCTGGAGAATTGAATTCCAATGTCTGTTCCCTTCTTTCACCATGCTTTTACATTAATGATAATTTCTAAGAAGTAGGTGTGAGAGACTAGAAATTATGACAGAAGCTGTTATTTCTGTGACTTGGCAGTGCATTTTTAAAGCTATGAATTGGATTTTTTTTAAAAAAAGGGGTATCTTTGAATAGAGAAATAAGCATAAAATTCTCTATGCAGGGGAGACCTCACCTGTGCAAGGCAGATAGTAGAAATGACCTCACCTAGTTCTTTGAAACATGGGATGCAGATTTAAAACAGCCTACAGACATTGTTTAATCTCCGGGAGGTACAGCATAATTAGGGCAAATGTAATGGTTTCATGTCTTGTCAAGGAGATGAGCAGTGTAATGAAAAGTTGGGGGAAATAAAGCTAAAATTGACAGGCAGCTGAGCTTTCTTCTTTGGTCCTAAAGAACACTGCCAAGTGCCTTCATTTCAGCACTCTTCTTGAGAGGTTGCATGTGCCTGTGAATGTCATTACAGAATAAAATTAGCATCACCCAGGCTCGAAAGATTTAATAACCTTCACTAATTTTATAGCATGAACAGCAAAGTAAATATTCAGGTACTAAACTGAGTTTGCCGTTACCTTATATACTATGCCCCTGTTAATGATTTCTCCCCCCTGCACTGTCCCAAACTCCTAAAAGCAAGCTGTTAAAACCCTGCATTCAACATTGTAAAACTGTCCACGTTTTGCTTTAACACAACACACAGATATCGTCCAAAATAAAAACATGTTGAAGTATACTTTAAATTCACTGGTAAGCTTTGGCTTCTAAAACATCTCCTCTTGTGGCATTTTAAGTTTCTGTTGTTAAGAGCTGTTGTCAGCATACAAGAGGGAACATCAAGTCTTGCAGCTTTGCGAGGATGAATGTATTATCTCAAAAACATTCATATCTGCATTTGGTAAAGTGCTACATCACAGTGCATCAGTGCTAACTGTAATAATTGCAAACTAGATTCCTGACTACCAAGTTTAGCTTTACAATCTGATTTTAAGCTCAAGTGATTAGATTAGTGATACCTCTAGTTAATATAAATGCAGACATATCATTGCACCACACCATGATAGAAGCAAAGAACAAAAGCAAACAATCATGCATGAAAAATGACAAAACTGTTGTGCCTACTCTGGGTCTTGGTGCGTCTTCCTAAACTGCATATTACAGCTCTGTATACAGACAATTATAACTGCCAAATTCAAGGCATTTAAAAATATCTCACTGTCTGCTAGATAATGATAGATTCTAAACCTTTTTTAAGCAGAAAATTTTCTAGTACATTTGATGTGTTTCATCACTAAATAATCAACTAAATAAACTAAACAAATGGGCAACGATTTAAAAAAGAAAGCTCCACCAGAATCATTAGCAAACAAGAACAACAACAAAAAGTCATGCAGTCAGCAAAGACGAAGCATATCACTGAAAGACACTTCTGATCAGAAATCATTTTAATCAATATTTCAGAGTATAGAGAAATACCAACAATTTTATAACTTACTTGCCACTACTAAGAAGGCACTGTGTCTCACACCCATTAACTATAGTTAGGATAGTGCGACACAGAATAGGGCCTTCTCCGGAGGTACCGTTGCTGTTAATTGACATCAGGTTGATCTCAACTTATGGTGAACCTATGGATTAGAGACCTCCAGGCCACTGTTTCATCATCTGCCCTGCTCAGGTCTTTTACGTCAGGTGCCCTGGTAGCATAGTGGTTAAATGCTGGTACTGCAGCCACAACATTGTGAGTTCAATCCTGCAAGGCTCCAGGTTGACTCAACCTTCCATAGTTCAGTAAAACGAATACCCAGCTTGTTGGGGGCAATTAGCTAAATACATTGTAAACCACTTAGAGAGTGCTTGGTGCTATGTAGAAATGTAAATGCTTTTGCTATTGTAGATTTAGGGATGTGCTTTCCTCAACTGAGTTTATCCATCTGTACTGCAGTCTTCCTCTTTTCCTACTAACTTGGTAGCTTATCCAGAGATACAGGTTAATCTGAAAGTATCTTTTTTTTTAAAAAAAAAGTATTAAATAAGTATCTTGGGCTTTAAAAATTAAAGTCAGTACTTCCCTCATACCCCCCCTCCCACCTGCTCATACACAAACACAGACACACACAAATATTAACACAAAGATCTACTTGGCATGTCTGGCAAGTGAGAGATCTACAGGAATCCTGTGATTGAGCACTATGACGGTCACATGCTGCTTGATCATCTCCACTTGCAGCGAAAACAGCCAAACAGCTGAACTCTGGTCTATGGTCTATTTATTGTGATGCATGAACCCAATAGGAAGCCAGTTCTTTGACTCGCTCCAACTTGGGACAAGGCAAAAGATGGAAAATGACTAAAGAAGCCCTGATTTATTTCTTTGCTTATTATAGGAGAGACAAGCCAGAAAACTGACTGCAGACATCTGCATGCTACAATAAACAATGAGTCTTAAGGTGCATAGCCCCTCTACTTAAAGTGGAAGAAATTATTCTACATCATCTCTGTCAAGCCAGAATTTTCTTAAATTCTGGTACACTGTGGTATCTGAATGCACATATACACACTCATGTACAGAGAGTTTAAAAGCAATGTTTTAATTAGAATTATGACATCAGTACATGCAAGCTGTTCTCTGCAAAAAGGAAAAAAATAGAGTATTTCCTTAGGATTCTTAACACATAATTTCTTTCTGATAACTTTGAATGATTAGTGATTATTGCCTTTGGTTTAAGATAATCCGGATAAAGTGGAAGATTCTGAAGAATTGGGCTCTATGCTTAGCCATTTCTCAAAAAAGATAGGGTATGTGTATTAGATGGAAGGACTTGTCTGAAAGTGGCAACTGCATTTAGAAGAATAGTAGATTATGCTAGCACCTCTCCCTTCCCCCAGAAAAAAACTTTAAATGCAGAACTATTTTTAAAAGGTTGCAAGTATATGTTTTGTTTATAACTTGAATCATTTGTACCATATAGATTATTTTACCTAATAACTCTGCTTGGGGAGGCCCTGCAATATGTTCAAACAGAGACAGTAAAGCTATCCACGTAGTTTCTTTAATGAGTTATTTCACAAAGGTAGACAACTTCAAGGGCACTGTTTACTTCTACTACTGACTTGGAATTTATAAAAATCCTTTTCATAAGGAATGTACTTTTCTCCAAAACTCCTTGACATTTCCCCTTCATTTGGCTGGATTTTAGACAAATCTGAAGGTAGATTCTAGCACTAGTGCTGTTCTCTGGGGGGATTTTGACACTAGTATCAGTGCTAGGTTGTAAGGCTATTCTTTACGGAGGTACTGATGGAAGCATGGATCCTAGTTTGTTTGTTTGTTTTAAGAATTATGGACTAACTTGCGAGAAACAGTATTAACCTAGGACACTTTCTGGGGACAATGTACAATCTAGAAATTATAATTTACTCAGTATTTTAAGTAGTAGCTTGCTTGAGCATGTTTAAATACTTTCATATATGCATTTTTCATTGTTATTGTGTTCCTCCTGATTTACAAATGGCAAACCAGACCTAGGGGTTCTCAAAAAGAAAATTGTTTTTAACTTTTTAAAGAAATCTACCAGTTACATGAGGTATGGACTGATAGGCTTAGAAAATACTACAGAAATGACATGAGGATGATTTCTGAACTGAAAGCACACAGTATGATTATATCTATATCTGATGACAACGAGTTAACTACAGTGACTAATTTGTGCTCTTCAAGATAGTGTAGAGTAGGAGACTTATACAAACACAAATTTAGTATTTTCTGTGTGACTCATTTATACAAATACTGTAACTGAAGTTGAATATTAATATATCCAAATCAGGTAATGAACACCTGTAGTACTGCAGGTGGTGACAGAGCAGTAAATGTCCTACACAAACAAATGTCATTAACAATTATAGCAGAAATTAAATGGCATAATAATATGTCCTAGCTATATTATGCAAGCAAAATTGTGACTAATGGAAGTACAGTCACTAGAAGGTACCTTAGTTAACCACCGATGATAAAAAGATCGTTCTCACTGAGTATTATACAATGTTTGCTTGCAATGATCTCACACCTACTAAAGTTAGTATAAATTAATCAGGCTTACTAATATCAACCACACTTAGTCACAGAAGCTGAATTTTTTTCTTAGAGGGCAAATCATATGGTTGTGTAATGATTTATGATTAGTAACAATTACCAGTAGTATGAGCCCCAAAACTACAGAAACACAGCTTGTCTCAAGCCAAAAATTCAGTACAATTATATTCTCCAAAACAAGCCAGTGTATCCCACAGACTCAAAATCATATCTAATCATCAGGACAAGAAATGATTTTCTCTAATGACTCAGCAGGGCAAATTGTCCCCCCTTCCCCTCCCCCCAAAAAAGAGCTCTGCACACCAATCTTTCTATGTGGAGCAAGCCAACAACTCCAGAAGTGTTTGGCAAGCAAAGCAACAAGCAGATGTGCATTTCCAAATGAATCTCAGTGATTGTGTAGCAACAGCTTCTTTGAACTCTCTATGCTCTGCTAGGAATGACCCTTTCCACTCCTTGCTTACACTACAATACGTCCATGAGTGCATCCAGACGGAAAAATCTCATTGCTATCAGCCATTAGCCACTGGGCAGTTGCTCACGCTTCATAGGTAAGTATGCATGTTTGTGCTAAAGAAAGAGAACTGGAGTACCAATGGGAAACAATGGGAGAGAACATTAGCTGTATCTACTTCATAAAATTATGTGTTTGTGGCATGGAAACTGCACATTACAGGACTTGTCTGGAAACATATATGGTACTCTTAATTGTGGTTATAACAGTTCCAGTTGTTTGGTGAGTTATCAGTTGGGTCAGTCAAACTGGAAAAACTATGACATTTAAAAGTTGAATTACAGATGATCGTTGGTACTTTTTTAGTCTAAATTCATTGCAATTTCCCCAAATCTTATATTTCTATATCCAAAATCTTACATTTCTATAGGTATAATAAAGAGTTAACCATAATATATATTTCTATATATATAATTTAGCTTTCCTAGTTGACTTCATGTTTGAATGCAGCAAACAGCTTGCTGAAAGAGGAAAAACTAACTTCGGTATTGTTTTCACCTCCTCCATCATTCTCTCCTCTGGCTCCAGATTTGACCAAGTGATTCTGTCACCGCCACCCCACCCAGGAGGTCACTCCTCTCTCTCTCTCTCTCTCTCTATATGAAGCCTTAGATATTAACCAGTTGTCTTGGATCAAGACATCACCTCCTTTAAAAGACACACACAAGCTATTCCTCTTGGTGGGATTACACTGGTCACTGTAGTATACTTCAAATGGCCATACCATGGGAGCTGTTAAGAAGTATATTTCAGGGTTGTTCATTCCATACTCCAGTGAAGGCAAAGTCAGAAAGTTAACACAAAAAACACATGGATGTTTCCTAATTTCAAAATGTCCACTTTACCTCACAACAATGAATGGAAAGCAACTGTTGCTCCCCCCCCCCCCATGACAGTAAAAGAAGTGTGGAAACAATGTAGATTTTTTTACTGATGGCAAAAAGATGAGGGTATTGGGAAAGAAATAGTGCTGTCAGGAAAAAAATACTGACGTCCATCTCCCCTCCCCACCCCCACCCCCCAAAAACCTTCAATAAATGCAAACAGGAGATCCAGTGTGGTGTAGTGGACTATGGCTCTGGAGACCAGGGTTTGATTCCCCGCTTGGCCATGGAAACCCACTAAGTGACCTTGGGGGTCACACACTCTCAGCCCCATAAACCTCCCTGATAGGTTGACCTTAGGGTCACCATAAGTTGTAAATGGCTTGAAGAAATACAACAACAAAACACAAACAGCTAGTGGAGGTTGCCAACTGCTGACAGAGGTGCATATCGAAAGCAACAGAAAAATCTGGAAACAGTAACCTGGCAGTAAAGGTGAAGTGAAACACAAGGAGGGAATAGGAATATAGAGTATCACTAGAGGAATGCAAAAACAGACATTTTAAGTTGAATTCCCCCCTTCATTAACTGTTATGTCTTTCAACTAACAATGGAATTGATGAGAAAAGTTAAACAAGGCAAGAAATAATGGTGAGAAGGATGATATAGTAAACTGATGCCAATATACATAAGAAACTCAAATGCTTTTTAATGCAACAAACAAGTCTAATAAGTCAATCAAAAATAGTGAAGAAATTTCAACATGCTTCCTGTCTAACTTGTTTGCTTATTTTTTTACAAGCTCTCTTAGAAGTGATGATTGCTCCTACTACAAATAGTAGAACTGAAGATCAAGCATTAAAAGGTGGGCATAGACACCTTCTTATATGTAAAGAAGAGATTACTGATTTTGAAAGTAAAATTGTCTCTATGTATTTTCCACGGAACATGGCTAAACAATAAGGTTAAAAGTGGACTGTGGTCTATAGTAATTAATGCTGAACGAAAAACCAATGAAGAATGTAAAGCAGGAATTCTAGAATGGACTAGGATGGCCAAATGAGAAGTGTAATTACACGGCAACGAAACTCAATGAAAGCAAGTAAATAACAATGCACTTTGGCATCACACTATCTAGACCAGTGGTTCTCAAGCTTCCTAATGCTGCGACCCTTTAATACAGTTCCTCATGTTGTGGTGATCCCCAACCATAAAATTATTTATTTATTATTTACAATGCCTCCCCCCTCAAAGGCTGCCTGACCAGCCAGGAATGGGGAGGGCGGGCAGGGAGCTGCGTGTCTTCCCCGGGAAAAAACTCCGAGAACCCCCCCTCTGCTTCTGCTTCGCTCTCGTTTCCACTGGGGGGGGCAGTGTGGGAAAAGTTTCCAGAGTGTCAACCCTGACCGGGGGGAGGAATCCCAGCGCCTTTGTCTTTTGCGCCGGGTGAAGCTCGCCCCCCCTGGAAAAGCAGCGCCTTGCGGCCCCCCAGCCCTTCTGCAGCACCTCCCTCCTTGGCAAGTGGGGCAGGGGCCGTGGCGAGGAAGGGGCCTGCCCCCTGTGCTGCCACCGCCCCCTCAAGCTGGCCCATCAGATGGGAGGTTCTCCTGGTAGCGGAGAAGGGGAGCGATTTCAGTCCCTTCTGAACAGGGGGCAGGAGGACACGAGCACGTGGCTTGCTCTTGCGCACCACCACTCCTGCTGTGGCGATGCTGTGGCCGCACGCGCTCCCGCCAAAGAGGACAAGAGGACGCGAGCGCGTGGCTTGCGCTTGCGCAACACCACTGAAGAGGGAATGGAGCCTAAGACCGTGGGAAATACGTATTTTCCGATAGTCTTAGGAGACTCCTGTGAAAGGGTCGTTCGACCCCCAAAGGGGTCGCGACCCACAGGTTTAGAACCGCTGATCTAGACTACATTTCCCACATTGGACAGAAGAGGGAGGGGAAAAAATCACAAACACAGAGGACAGTTCATAAATATGACTTTTCAATTCTAAAAAAAGTGTTCAATATTGTGTTAATGGCAGAGAAGAGTCTGCCATCACTAATAAGCAAGAAATGTAATTTTGATGCAGATGACCCCTCGAAAGGTCAAAAAAGGCACATTCTTAGTTCTTCCCCAACCTCCCAACCTGCCATAAAAATGTGACTGCTCTAGAAAACGAGAGGACTGAAATAAACACATACATAGTACATACAAGCATGTACACTGTGTCTACTAGTAAAACTAAATGTTAAAGATTTCCTCACATTCTGCCACCTCTCTGGTAGGGAATTATTTCTCCAACTGAAGTCCTTCCTACAGGAGGCCTGTGTCCCGGCATGGGGACACAAGAAGAGTGAGACTGTAATGATAGTTCTGCAAGACATCGTCACAATCTGATCCTTCTCCTGTCATGAGCCAGCATGATCATGGAGTAAATCATTGGTGGGCTTTCCCCGTCAATGACTCCTAATTGGGTGATAGTCCCATGCTTACCTGCCCTGTAGAAGGCCTGGAAGCATGATGGATGCACTTCCTGCCCCAGCATAGCATGGGAAAGAACCCGGCTACACTGTGGAAGGAAGAGGCATGTCCACTGCACTCCTTTCCACAGGGAGCCGGTCCGACGCAGAAGGGAGTGTTCCTGTTGGGCTCCCTCCCAGGCAGAGGCACTGCTGGAATCGCAACTGGAAGACTACTAGAAAAGGTAGGGTGCGGAAAGGGCCTGAGTTTCTGCTGCTTTTCCCTCAGCTGCTCTGTAGACTCACACTAAAGGCATAAGAAGGGAAGAGTTTTGGTGGGGTGGAGGTACTTCTTACACCAGCAACAATTCAGCCATAGCACTCACGACATGACATTAATATCTACAAAAATTATAGCTTCACTATAAATAGGTATGGAAAACTGCTGCATTCTACCCAATACTGTCAAGCAGGAAAGCATGGTGATATTTGCCCTAATCTATCTTTAATCATTTGTTCTGAAGGGTTCTTGTATAAAACAATTCTTGTACATGCAAATTCAGCATATTCAGCTATATGGCACTGTGTGAAACTTGTGAATACATTCACATAAGGTAAGACTTATGAAAATGTTTCTATATTACATTTTGCTGTATATGTTATATATTCCAAATGGAGTGAAGGGAGCTGTTCCTTGAATGTAAAAAAAAAAAAAAGGGAGAAGGTGTCGAATATTTCAACAAATTACAGAAAGCAAAGGAAAATGAAACAATTCAATTATTGTATGAGATGGCAAGTCAATGGCCCTTTTCGCATGGCGTTTTTAAAGCGTATTAGGCACACTCCCTCTCCCCTTCACGAGCTGCCATACCGCATGACGTTCTGGCGAACCAGGTGTTATCACAGCCACACATAGTGCTGATAGCGTGTTTTCTTATTTTCGCCTGAAAGGCAAAAATAACCTCCCTTTCATGCATCGGTTGCGTGACCAGAGGGCCTGTGGAGCTGTCGTCCGGTGTGCTTCCAGGAAGGACCCAGGAGTGGGCGGGGTGTGGGCAGTCCCTGCTGCCTGTCCCTCACACCACAGCTCCCAGGGGATGCTCTGCCCAGCAGCAGGTCGGCCGCTGCCCCCATCGCAGCAGGGAACACTGCACAACACATCACCGCAAGAGGCCACCCCAGGGCTGCGTCGCCACTCACACTCGAGACGACAGCAGCCCCCGGGGTCCGGCCAACTGTGTTTTTTTTAAACCCGGCTCTATTGTTAGCACGTTACCAATGTAGTATGAAACAGCCTGTTGGCAGGATGTATCGTGCTAACGTTAGCATGATAGTTGACGAGACATTAAAAAGAAAGAAAAAACACCAACCAATCAGGGCGGTGGGGAGGGGACAGGGTGGGACCTGGGTGTGGCCCAGGATGACAACATGCAGACAAGGCACCGGGTGGGGACTGGTGCTCTCTCGCGAATGCTCTACCATGTGCAGATTGCAAGGGGCTCGCTACTGGGCCTCTTGCGATATTGGCAATATCGTGAAGGCTCTAGTTCATCGTGCTATCAAGGTAAGGTGAGAAAAGGGCCAAAGAATTAACCAAATAGCTTTATACACTGAAGGGGACACAGGCTTTTGACGCTTAAGAGTTCTATTAATTCGATAAAGGTTCTGCTCTTTCATCAGTTCTTCATGCTTAAGGAGACTTGCTTGGGACTGCTGGCATGTGCTGCTTGAAAAGCGAGCTGAGGAGCAGAAATGGCACCCAGCTAGCTGAGAGACTTTGTAAACAGCATGGATGCACACAGTCCGAAGTGAACCTTCATAAGTGCTTCTTGCTCCCAGCAATATAGTACATGTGTTCCACTTTTCAGCCAATTCCATTTTCTGACTGTACTCCAGTCCCTAGCTTGTCAGGTAAGTGGGGGAAGCCTGTATTTTTAAAAAAATCATGAAGCATGACACGACATTTTTATTTCAGGAATAGGGGAAATGCGGGCCGTTTCTGCACTACACTGTTATAGTGTAATTATTCCACTTACAACATCCCAAGGAATTCTGGGGTTTGTAGTTTACTGAGGTCCAAGAACTGACTGGCTGAGAACTCTAAATGCCCCTCCCTAAGCTGTAAACCCCAGGATTCCATAGGATGTTGAAAGTGGACTAACAGCACTAAAACAGTGTAGTGCAAAAATAGCCACAGTCTCCACGGCTTTTTTGTGTCCCCGAGGAACTTCCAGCACCCAAAATATATTTGAGAAAATAAAATATGGGGGAAAAGGTCTTTAAAATGCCCCCAATATCCTGGAAGAAAGGGGGCAAATTTCATCATGGTTTGTCATAGTTTGCCTTAGGACATTTCAGCTCTATAAGAGGACTCCCCGCCACACCAAAAAAAAAGAGAGAGAGAGAGAGAGAGAGAGAGAGAGATACAGAAATCTACTTCCTGCAACTTACTTCTTGGATCCAAAATGTAGAACAATTATCTATACCTAGGCAGCACTGAGCGGCATTTGGTGTAAATCTCCAAAAACATTCAAGGTGAAGGCAGTAGAGTGTATCTGTCATCCAGGCCCCCTGAGGGACTTCAAAAAGTTCTTTGCTTGTGCTCTAATCAAATACTCCTTCAACTTTAAAACTGTTTTGGTTTGGTATGTAATATATCCATTTATCTTGCAGTTTGAACACTAGACTATGGCCTTGGGGTCCAGGGTTTGATTTCCTGCTTGGCCATGGAAACTCACTAAGTGACCTTGGATGTGTCACACACTTTCAGCCTCAGAAAATGCTGTGATAGGTTCCCCTTAGGGTAGTCGTAAGTTGGAAATGACTTGACTTGATGGTACACAACAACAACATACAACCATTTCTTACAAGTTATATTTGCATTTTAAACATTATTTTTTTCATAATTAATTATGAAAATTATGAAAATTAATGTTTTTTTCCTTATTCATTAAACATAATATTAAGGTAAAACCAAACTGAGAAGTAGTAACTCCCTAGTTTGAGTCATAATTGGTTCAAAACTCGCGAGCTTTCTTGGAGAACACAGAACAAAGCAGCCTTGTTTGTCAAACATTTTTCCACTGTTTTGTTTTTTTTAAAAAATACAGATTGTGCCACAGTCCCAGTCTGGACACATGCACACCCAGCAGGACATCCGTAACACTCATGAGTGTGTGTGCATACGTGCACATACACACTACATGAAATTAAGCTGCCTGACCAACTTGACACCCAGTTAAGGATTTTTTGTCAACAAGTTCTCTTCTGCCTCAAAAAGTGAACCTGATGAAACTGCCCTCTAGTCTGTTTCAAAGGTCTTTTCCGTTTCTCCAACAGTCAATCTTGCACAGAAGACTGAGCCCTTAAGAGATGGACGATTCCAGTCAATGCATACCACCAACAATGTTAGGGATGATCCACAGCTAGTAAGAGACAATAGTTTACAGTGCCCTGTGTTCAGTGAAGAGGAACTAGAAAACTATATTCCTCTATTTTGCTTTGTGGTAATAGATGTTTCAAACTAGGACATAAAGATGATGCCTCTGTTGCAGCTGCCAACCTTTCAGGAGATTGTCCTTCCCTTTACTCTTCCAAAGCCAGGAGTTGTAGAGACAGCTGGTGCTGGACAAGCTGATTATGAACTGGGCCTAGTGTCACAGACAGTTGGATTCCACTCATAACTTGTTATTTCACTAACTGGATAAATTAGTTTCTGATCCTCCCACACTGCCAATTGCAGTACTAATCACCAAAAAAAAGTGCAGCAGTCATGAGACAATGATAAACTTTCCCCCCTGCTCTCTTAGTAAACTCTCACACTCCATCAATTTATGGCTTAACGGATTTCACTTCTCCAAATCTTTAAAGACCTTGAACGACACTATCATTTTGCTTGCTAATATGCCAGCATTTTATTGAAGGGCATTAAAGGAAATGTGGATGCTTTTATTGTTCTCCTTGAGGCAGCAAATACTGCACTGAAGAGGTTCATTATTAAGTATTTTACCACTGTCCATCTGGCTTACAGTCAATTACGTTCTCTTAATGTGCATATTAATGTGACATCCATTAGACACTGGAAATTGCAAACTCCAGTGTCACTCTTTAGCACATGATTAGTACTTTGTTGGCATAATATAGTAAACATTTTGTCATTATATTGGCAATCATAGCTCTTCAAGATGACTTCAATAAAAGAAACTTGCTAGATTTTATTTTTCAAATTCGAATATTAAATCATTCTAACTCCCCCCCCCAGCTTTCAAGAAACTCCAAGGCTTTATGCAAAGCAATTTAAAAAAAAAAATCAGTGTCACCACAAATCACTGAGTCACTCTAGTCTAGTCTCTCTGCCTCTCATTTTTAGGTACCAACCCTGCAAATAATTCCCTTAGCATAACACAAAACTTTTTTCCAAGATCACCTTCCAAAGCATGCCATATATATCATGTGCCATATGCCACCATCCTTCTTGTCCAATAACAAGGACTACTACTACTTTCTCTACTTGTTCACCTGGATGTCATGCTTAATTACCATTCACAACCAGCTATTTCTAGGCTGGAGATGCATATATTATATGAACTACAAAATGGCACTTGCTATGATGGCAGAGTACACTGAATTTTTCCAAGTGCAAGTGCATTCTTTTGTGTGATCCCTGTTGGTTAATGCAATCCTACACATTATCAGGGCCTCTGATTGCAACAGTGTACTTTTCCAGAAAAGGAGTCCATAACAGTTACTAATGTGGATGAAAGTAAAGGAGCATTCCGAGTACATCAAATGAGAGGTGAAAGCAGAAGTATAGCTATGGGAGGGAAGAAAAAGGCATTGTACCCCACATAAGAAATTCTGCCCCCTCCCACTTTTTCTTCAGTATCCAAATGCAGAATGTAAAACTTCAGAAATGTAAAACTTTACTTTGGGCTTTCAAAGAAAAACTTCACTTTGGGGTTTCAAAGAAAGGGGACAAAAAAGTTACCAGAGAAATGTGAACACAGCACATATATGAGTTCTAGATGTGTACAATTTTCAGTGTATCCCTTCTGCAACACTAAGTAATTGGGAACTGAAAATTCCATTGGCAGGGACACAGAATTATTATTTTCAGTGGCAAAGCCCTCATTCTGCCCCACCATTCCGATAGCTAAACTCATGGGTGAAACTTCTTTTTGAAGGTTTTACATGAAGACACAAGTACAGCCAACTCTCAGCATTATCTCACATTTCAAACTGTTTCTCCTTCTACACTGAACACAAATACCAAGAGTATAGAAAAAGCAAATTACAGTAATCCTTCCATATTCACCATGGTTAGGGGCACATGAATAAGCCTAGGCCCTCCCAAACCATATTTAATACAAAAAAGTATGATCACCATATGCAACCCACCATGGATTCCTCTGAGACATCAGGGTTCCTTCACAAGGCAGAAGTGGGTGGCTGGTGGGTCTTACTGTCACCTTTACTGCTGCCCCACACCATTCACTTACAAGCCTCGTTCACAGTTTCTCAATCTTACAAGGCTTGCAGTCCCTATTAAACATGGCAAAGAGAGGCAGCAGAGGTGATAGCAAATAATCCAAGAATAATCAAATCCACAAAAGTGAAACCTGCAAATGTGGAGGGCTGGCTGTAACTGCCTCTCTATATAGAGCAAGGAGACACAAAATGCACAGTATTAAACATCTGAATTATCTAAAGGCTCTCAGGGAGTGTACTTGATGAGAATTCTATCATGTTAGATAGAAAAAATGTTATAGAGGGTGAGCTTGAGCAATGAAGCAGATATACAGCAAAGAACATTTGTTCTTGTCCTGAAGAAATTAAAAAACAAACAAACTCCCAACAGCAGCTCTAAAGTAAACACAAATGAATGTTACTGAGAAGAAAGTCCTTCCATGTTAAGTGGGTCTTGGTAACAGTCGTTATATATGCTTTCAAAAACTGCCTGTAAACCTTTGGCAACCCCATTAATTTCATAGGGTTTTCTTAGGCAAGAAGTACACTTAGAGGGATTTGCCATTGCTATCTCTGAATATAGAGCAAGTATCTGAGGATGAGAAAAAGGAGGTTAGACAGAGTAAAAGTCATCAACCTGGCTCCAACTGACTTTCAAAAGCATCTATTAACATCTATTCTTGTTTACTGAAAAACCAGTGAAGTAATACAACCTACATGCACACAGAAAGTATGACAACTGCTTTGGTTTAAAAACCAAACTCTTTCACTCTAACTTGTTTATATATGAAGATATACAGCATTCAAATTTTATATGATTAAAGCAATTCTGAACTATTCAGAATAAGTATATTCTGTTTTCAGTCAACAAAAATCTGCTACTCATCTATAAGTTCCAAACATTCTACAATGTCTGCTCTAGTATTTAGTTTTCTTCCAAAGCACCAGTAAAAGAGTCAATCAAATAAGCCAGGTATTGCAAAATGTCTCAAGTTCACAGTCAATCTTTAATACTAAATGTAGAATATTTGGATTTTTGCCTTTAACTTCAAAAGAATTCCATCCACACTGACTGGTCCACAACTGTTATTTTTTGTAGAATCTCCCCACTATTCTTCTTCATAATACAACAGAACAGATATATGAGCTATGGCAAAAAAAACTTTATGAATAGTGAGCCTGAATAACTTCTGAGCAAGTGCTGACTAAAAAAACCCTATGAAATTATTGTGGTTGCTGTTAAGTTGACATACAATTTGAAAGCATATATTACTACTATTACTAAGGCTCACTTAACACAGAGGGTCTTCCTTCTGGGTAAACACATATTTGGGTTTATTTTAGAGCTACTGTTGTTTAAGTTTGAAAAAGTCCTCAGGATCAGAACAAGTGTTCTTTTCTATTTGTTTGCTTCACTGCAGCCCACACCCTATTCCATTATTCCAATCAAATATAATTCTCATCATGTGCGCTTCCTTAGAGCCCCTAATCTCTTGTTCTTTTCATATGTTATTTTGCTATATAATGTTCTTCTCATATAACTTTGGCATAAGATGGGTGTTGGTAAAGCTGAGAAGCAAGATTTAAAACATGGGTGCTGAAGACAAATGTGAAAAAAGAGAACCGTGTTGGGCATAAGAGCCAGGCTGGGCAAACTGAAGGCCTATCTAGTACAGTATTCTGTTCACACAATAGCCAATCAGTTGCCTTCAGGACAGAAACAGCTTGTTTGATGACAAATAAATATACGCAGGCAACTTGATTAAAGTCATTTGTGATAACACCAGAAAACTAGCCACTTTGATTATTTCATCCGATCTCAGTAACATTCAGAAAAATAACATTGGTGTACTCTCTCTTCCTACTAGTAATTTTATGCTGTGAATTCAGTTTAGCATTATGTTAAACACAATGCTGAAATTTAACACTTTCTGCCTCAGTCTAGGTTCATGCAAAGAATACCAACAATTTTGATTCCAGATATGCAATTTTTTTGGTAGAAGATTTACTTTTCGGTATAATTTTTATTTATTTATTTTTAAATGGAGTATCAGCAAAATTATACAACAAATTGTCTGTGCAACATAAGTTACTAGAAAACACTAAGACCCTCACCTTTCATATTATAACCATATGATTAAGAAAAGAAATTTAATACTGTCTATTCCAAGTTTTGCATAAATATTGTAAAACAATCTACATGGAACATATACTAGGCACAGATAAACTTACATCATTATGACAGTGGTAGTCAGTAATAGATGAGTAGGATGTATTCCACTATCACTGGTATAGTTTTACCCAAGTAATCTGCAATTCATGTAACACAGCCAGTTGAGAAATATTTATCATTCTCAAGTCTGAAAATGCGTAATTCAGAGATATTGCCAGACTGCTTTTCTCATACATTTATGGAAAATCCAAAAGTACATTCAGTTAAACTTTAAAATTTCACTTTGATTTTTTTTTGGTGGGGGGGCATATTTCTAGCCTTCCTAATTGTCAAAATTGTCTTTGTACCAGTGACCTCTAACATCTTATTTAATGGGACTAAAAGCTACAGCAGAAATTCCTCATAAATTAAATGGCTTCTTTGTACATATATATTTAACTTAAACTGACTATGGAAGAACATTACTTTCGCACAAGTTTCATCCTCATTTATTTGATCAACAGATCCTGTCCTGTGTGCTGTGAGTTCTGGTTATCCATGATCAATGGCTATTCAACTAGTTGCTCTTAAGTTCCATTCTTTCTTATTAAAGATCTTGAAAAGTTCAGTTTCATTAAGCAAAACCTGTTTTCCTCTAAGTATTAACATAATGCTAGGAATCATCTACATCAGAGATTAGGTGTGAGGTGTGTGTGTGGAGGGGCAGAAAAGGAATATCTTGTAAAATTTTGCTAGCTTATATTCCCATTTACTGTCATCTAATTTTCAAACAGCTTAAAAAAATACAATCTCTATAAGAAATCCCTTTAAATGCACTTGGTACACTATTATCCTTCACTATTGGTTGTTCTCTCTAAGGTAGGTAGGAAATGTAGTCCAACAAGAGTTGCAGAGCCACCCATGCCTCACCCCATAGTTAAATAAGTCACAGTTAATAAAGCAACTTACACACTTAGCAGTCTAGTTCCTGGTTAGGAAAGCTGGCATTTTAAAAGCAGTAATGTAAACCAGTTTGAAGTTTAAACTTTAAATAAATCAGGATCTCAGGAGAAAAGGTAAGCACATGAAGGGTGGAGGCAAGGGGAAAATATGTGCATTCTTTTCTGGCTGGCAATTCTCTAAATTACTAAATGGTGGAATTGTCACATCTGAACTTGTCTCACATGCTGCTTCAAAAAACGTTTCTACATAATGTTTGCTAAATGTGATTGGTCAATATGCAGCACTCAGGAGGTATTTATGGGAGTAGGAAAGAATAGCAGTAGAGCTTGTGACACCAGCAGCAGAAGTAGAAACAAAGCAGGAAGCTTTTATGAGCCATACCAATTTAGTCCTTCAAAACAGCAAGCCCTGAAAATTGTTGCTTGTTTATCCTCCATTCCAGACAAACGGAAACACTGCTGTCATTCTAGTATTACTGCCTTTGAACTTCAGATTTAGAACCTTTCATCACTGCATTTGGCCACATTGTCTTAAACAACACTTCAAAAGGTACTGAATAATAACATCACCCATCTGACAGTAGGAAAACAAACATCACATGGGGAAAATTGTTCTAAACTTAACCTCAGTTTTTCACATTGCTGCACAGTATCTGAGATACCTAAGAATGTAAGGTGGTATGGTGAGAGAGAGCATTCCTGAACACTCTCAGTTCAATGCACATACACAAGTATGTGCACGCGTGCACACACACATGCACACAGAGACTGACTTTATTTTACTGGAGCTGTAAACAGTTGTTGCTCTCTTTTTTTTGGTCAGAGAAAAAGTAAAAAAGCTTGCCTCATTAGATCAGATAGTGTGTCACCTCAGTTTTGAAAGCTGCACTAACATCGAGCTTTACTTGAAAAATGAAGTAGAACCAGAACTACTTTCCTTCACTTGTAATCTTCACTGACTAAAATGAGACCATTCAAAGAGAGACTCTACTTCTTATAAAATGCTCAGAACACAATATCAATAAGGCTGTCTGTAACCAGCTGTTTTGCTCACCAAACTTATTCCAAGAAACATGGAGAGGTACTATAAAGGGCAGAGCTTGATTTAGGATGTGGAAACAGACTCTGTTACAGATTACGACACATTCTTGGAAACAAGGAGATCCTGAACACTGCTGCTGCATCCAGACACATAATCACAAAGAGCAGAAAACTGTGTATCAGTTTCTCATGTGTTCCTCCCATTGTTGTTGTTGTTGTTGTGTGCCTTCAAGTCATTTTCAACTTACGGCAACCCTAAGGCAAATCTATCACAAGGTTTTCTTGGCAAGTTCTTTAGAAGGAGTTTGTCTTTGCCTTGCTCTTGAGGTTGAGAGAGTGTGACTTGCTCAAAGTCACACAGTGGGTTTCCATGGCCTTGTCTCCAGAGTTATAGTCCAACATTCAAACCACTACACTATGATGGCTCATTCCTCCTATACCCCTCCGTAAAGCACTGTGACTGGCAGTAAAAAGAACTCTCTTAGTTAAAGTCATTCCTTGATTGGAAGCTAAAACTGTCAAAAACCAAACTATGCCTCCACACCTTATATTGCCTCCACTAATCCTTTTCCCCTGGATTATGAGGAACTTGCTAGACATACAAAATTTATGGAAATAATAACCAAACAAGTAAATTTTCCTTCTGACAGTTCTGAAGCCTTAGTGCCAGAACATTTCTCTCAGAGTCATGTCAAATTCAGATTCTGGTACTCCCAAAGTTGTCTATTTAAGTCAGATCCATGACTTACCCTAGGTTTTTGTGTATTCTTTCAATGTATGTGCTTTTTCTGAAAGCTTCATTTCAAAAAGCAGTCAACACATTTATGTTTTAAAATGTATGTATTAAATGTATATATTAAAATCAAGTAGTTCAATACTGTCCTTTTAATGTAGAAAAAAAATACAAAGAATGCAAAAACATCTTTTGTCTTAATGACCAGAGAATATTAAGACATTTTCATTAAAGTATAGTTTTTAATTATTTTTAAAAGTCAAATATCTAAAACTATTGGATAATTATTATGAACCACAAAGCTTATTATGAAATTGCATGAAAAGCATTATTAACACAATGAAGATAGTGTTTTATTCGTTCACTTTTTCTCAGTACACATACAAAAATGTAGACGCACTTGGAATGTGATCTTATAAATATATGAAACTGACTGCTCTGCCTAGCGATCAAATGTGTTAACCATGCATTAGGCTAATCTGCTGAATTTGTAGGTTCACTTAGTTTTGCTTAAAGGTAAAAAAAGGGCAAAATCTCTTTAAAAAGCTGAGTACTTGTGTTGAAACTCTTCCCTATTCATAAGTGGCATCATGTTAACCAAAGTCCTGAAGTACCACACATTTCTTAAGCCTCCTCGCTTTTTGATCTTTAATACCCTAACAAAGAAATGATCATGAGAGCAAATCTGAAAATGAAGCAAGCTGAAAATAAAAGAACCTTTGAACAACTGAGGGTTTCTCAGTTGTCTTTTATCATCTCGGGCCCAAACTGTATAAAAATATCTTAAGGCAGCCATCCCCAACTGTGTTCCTTCCAAGCATCTTAAGTTCCAATATCTTCACCCAATGTGGTGACTGGATTTGCTTGCTCAGAGTAATAGATGCTACATTCTACCTTGTTCGGTTTTTTAGATAAATTTTTATTACAATTTTCAATGGAAAAAAAATCCCTCCCCGCTTCCAACATCAATTTTCCCAGTTGAAGCTGAGTTTAACATTCCATTCCATATAAGCATTCATTTCCATACATTATCTCTTTTTTTACAACAATCGTAAACTATTACTTTTAGCTTATATTTAAGTATTTACATTTTATCTTTTTTCACCTCATTTTGTTTTCCTCCTTTCTCGCAGCCTTCTTTCTTTTCCCCTATTCCATTCTTTTGTCCAGTTCAATACCTCTCACCATTCTCTTTCAAAGCCCTGGATTGGCTTATTTTTAAGTGAAAAAGTTAACTTTTCTGTTGCTACCATATCCAGGACTTTGAATTTCCATTCTCTTATATCAATATATTTTCCTTCTTTCCAATGTTGAGCATAAGTCAATCTTGCTGCAGTTATTATAAATAACAATGTCTTTTGATAAAATCTTATTTCTTTGTTGCCCTAACATATTCAACAAATAAAGTTCTGGTTTCATTTCAAAGTTAAAACCATACATTCTTTGAATTTCATCACGTATTTCTTTCTAAAACTTTTTTGCTATTTTGCAGGTTCACCACATATGAAAAAAAGCTCCCTCTTTCTCATCACATTTCCAACATTTTCCATTCCCATTTCCTGTTATTTTTTTCAGGTGTCCTGTACCATCTATATAACATTTTATAAAAAAATTCTCTTAAATTCAAACTTGGTGTAAATTTTACATTTGTCTTCCATACCCTCACCCATGTATCCAACTCAATTGGATGTCCTATATTTTGAGCCCATCTAACCATGTTATTTTTAACAATTTCTAGTTCCATCTCTCTTTGTAACAATATTTTATAAAATCTAGAAATTCTCTTTTTCTAGTCCCCTTTCATCAGTACATTCAGTTCATTTTCACTTCTTTCAAACCAATATAATTTTGATCCATTTTAAATCTTTCTTTTATTTGTCTCCATGGGAACCAGTTAACTTCATGGCCTTGCTCTTTTAATTCCTCTTCCGTGCTCATTCTTAACTTTGTACCATCCTTTTTCAATAGCTCTTGATATGTCAATAATTTTCCCTGTTTTGTTGGAGCAATATTAAATGCTTCTTGGGGTGAGGTCCATATCGGAAGTCCTCTATAAAATTTGTGTTTTATTTGTATCCACACTTTCAATAGAGACTTTTGGATACAATGATTGTTAAAGTCTTTATTCACCTTTACTTTATCATAGCATAAGTATCCGTGCCAACCAAATCTATTTCCTACTCCTTCAACTTCTTTTATTGTTGTGTTCTCCACTTGAATCCAATCTTTAATTATTTCTAAGCAACATGCTTGATAATATATTTTCAGCGATGGCACATCAAAACCTCCTCTCTCCTTTGCGTGAAATCATTTCGACCCCAAGTTCAACTTCTGCATTGCATCTTGTGATTCCTCAAGAAATATTATTACATCATCTGCAAAGGCTCTGCATTTTATCTCCTTCCTTTTTGTTCTTAATGCTTTTATATATGGATCTTCATTTATTGTCAGCAGTAATACCTCTAAAACTGCTATAAATAATAACGGTGATAATGGGCATCCTTGTCGTACTCCTTTCTTTATTTCAAAGCTCATTCTACCTTGTTTTAATTCATTGATGCAATCCACTTTAAACATCTTACTTCAGTTATCTAGTTTTTACACACACAAAAATGCAAATTATAACATATAATAGACAAAAGAAATTCTAAACTACTACGACCCAAGTGCATTGCAAACTAATTTACACATATTCTGAATATCCAAAGCTGTAAATTTTCCAGACTTCTACTGTGTGGAGAATTTTTAAATATATATTTTTAAAAGGCCTATTAATTGGTCCTTTATTTCCAATAACTGTAACTAATTATGATTAACCTACTAATTATAGTTAATCAACACATTATAATTCTTTGCAGTTGCTTATTGATTGTCATGGTTTTATAGTCCAATTTTCTTCTAGCACTGATTGCAATGGTTTTATTGTATTCACTTCTATTTTCAGTACAAAGGTGGGATATAAATGCAATACATAAATAATTGAAATCAAATCCATAATTTAGTTGTTCAGCATTATGTTCCAATTTTTCCTTTCCCAAAATATAACAGATAGAATATAAATAGTTGACTTATACGTGTTACCGTTGTTGTTTACTAAAAGTATTCTCAACACATTTAACATTTGGATAACCATCATCCTATGCACTTATTTCTTTATTCATTTATTTATTTGGAACAGGAGGTGAGGGCTGTTTTGGCTGGCCTGGTGGGGAAAAGTAACTAAGCAGATACTTGTTCTTCGTCTGTGGCAGGCAGCAGGGGAAGAATATAAAGCTTTGGTGTATGCCTTTTGGCACACTTTTGGTGTATGGTAGGGCTCTGAAAATTCCTATTTAAGGCCCTGTGGCCCAAAGGGTGGGGAAGGAGTCTGCCCTTGAAGCTAACCTGGGATTCAGGTTCTTACTTGTAGAGTCCTCTGACTTGGATGGGGTGTCCCCTGGATTACCTTCCAATTATGGCTGGCTGGCTGGCTGGGGAATAACCCAGTTAATGGAATGCCCTCAGGACCCAGATGTTTCACCAAAGGGAAAGCTGAGGATGTAGTCAAGGAGTGATACCTAGCCTAAGTCAGATCACATCAGGATGCTACTAACCCTTGCTCCATTTCCAGGCCAATGCAACTTAACAAACTTAGGTCAAACAAAGTGTCCCTTATTTAACCCAACTTTCTGTATTTGGTGTTTATTCCATAGTTGGTCATCAAACATCATCCTCTGCACATTTTTTTTCAGTTGCCTTTTTACATAGATCAAACAGACTACTGCAATGGCCAACTGTATCTCAGGACCTATTAAGTATTTAATACCCTGTACAATGTCCATCCAGTATTTCTTGAATGGTTACATTCCCAACAAATGTGGGTAAATATACGTATTTCTTCCCTACACCCTGAACCTAGATCAGATACATTTAGAAGAAATGAAGGAGAGAAAAAAACCAGATCGCTTCTTTCTCTTTATTTTTGTAGCTTAATCATGAAAATATACAAAGGCATTAAAACAATCCACTATATTTAATTTTCAATGCAAATACTGTTGTGCTAGTGACTGATTTTCACTGGAGGAAGGAATGAAAAGGCAAGCTGGAAGAGTTGCAAAGAAAACTTATGTAGTTGAATAAACACCACGCTATACACCACCCTTCAATTTGGAAGATTCTTTGACCTTTGGAAACCTAATTACTGTTTCAACCTGTAATGAAGGTAAGCCAAAGACTGTCAATTTACTAAAGTGTGTCAGTTGCTCTTTACAGCCTTCCATGGAGTCTAGATATTGCCTTTAGGGCAAGTAGCTAGATACACCAACTGTCCTGCAAGCAAGCAGGGAGAAGGGAAAAACATTTTGCCCAGAAAATAGGAGAGAGTGCAAGAGGAGATATCCAGGAAATCTTCAGATGTCTGAGATGATCCTCAAAGATGTTTGTAGATAACAAGGTGATGGGAATGAACGGAAATTCCTTAAAAAGACATTTGGCTCAAGCTCATATTGTTTGCTTGCTATACCCTATCTTTCTCCTGTCATGAGATCCAAAGCAGCTTTCAATAATTAAAAAAGCTAAAATCTTATTTTACAGAAGTGAAAATACATAAACAAGAATTCTATTTTAAAAAATGGTTAAAAGCAATTTTAAATATACTTGAAATGCAAGTGAAAAGATAAAAGATACAGCACATCATTTTAATCATGTCATAAGATGCATGCATCAAAGGCCTGCCAAAATAAAAAGCTCTTTGCCTAATGGTAAAAAGACAGTAGATAGACGCCTAACTTGACCTCCTGTGGAAGAAAGTTTCAAAACCTGAGTGACAGTGATGGGACTGAGAGAACGCTCTCCCTTGAAGATCACTCAGGACAGCTCATACAAGGAGACAGTTTGCTAGACAGTCTGGACCCAAGCTGGTCATAACCAATACTATTTTACCCAGAAATAAGCTGATTCAGTAAAGGGGTTACGCGATCTAATGGATGTTGGACCATCCACTTAACGGTCAACTGGATAGCGACAAAAGTTAGTGGTACTAAGACTTTTTCTGCACATGGAGTGCAGTAACCTAATGGAACATGTAATTGAACAGGCCCCTTTAAAATCAGATGAGCATGGAGCTGCCATCGAGAGAAGAGCCAGATTCAAGACCAGGATGCTGGAGAGCAAGGAAGCGACACTGTATTTTCTCTGCAAGAAGAAAATAAGAGGGTGATGCTTGAGTGCATTGATTGCTTTCACTCTGAACTCCAAATCAGATCAAGAGCCATTGAGAAAGTAGCAGTCACATCTGAGGCCATTCAAGTGAAGAGTCTCATATCTGCCACTAAAGAAGTGTCAAAGATGTCCATTCCAAAACTGACCACTTTCTATGATGAGTATCCAAGAGTGTGCTTTAAAGAGAAATACTAAGGCTAAGAATGTACCTGAAGGCAGCAGAGTTTGATCTGGAAGAAGCCAAAGATTTGCAATATTAGACGTTTTGACATTCATAGTTGAATGGAACTTCCTAAAAATCTCTCCCAACACTTTCACTAATCCTAAAATTATTTCTGACAGTCTATGTGTCTGTGGGTTCATGTGGGGGGAACTTTTCAAAGCTAAACCTTACAAAGAACTATTTGCAATCTATGGTGGGGCAGATAAGGCTTTCTGATCTTGCCATATTATCAAATGAAAGTGAGTTGGTGAAAGGCATTGATTTCAATGAAGTGACTCACAAGTTTGCAGCTTTGAAGGCCAGGAACTGAAAGTTCAGATTGTCAAGATGTTCACTAAGTGCTGAAATGCTTGTGTATTTGTTCCTGTTTGTTTGTTTTGGTATTATTTCATTTATTCATTCATATATTTCCATATACATATGTTTACAACTTCTACATTACTTGGTCCATTATTGTCCATACAAACCTAACCCATTAATGTTGTCTTATACAATGGTACAGTTTAACAAAAAAATGAACATAATTTTGATGTCGTCATTAAAAGTGTTTACTTTAAATTTCCTTACCAAATGTTCACTTTAACCATATGAAAATATGTAACTGTAAACACATTTAGGCTGTGTGTATAACATTGTAATTTAAAGGTGTAATTTTAATTTTGCTGGTTGTTTATGTCACTACTGTTTTCATTAAATTCTGTGATATACTGGAATTACCATTTACAAGTAATATTACTACAAAAAAAATTACAAAGCATTCTGGTACAGGAGGAGGTCTGCAGGGGAGACAACAAGAGTCTCAGCACTGGATGACATCATCTGTAGGAACACCACTGAATACTGCAAATCTACAGAATGGTCATCCAGAAACACATTCAGCAGAAATCTATCCTGTATAGATAAGGGAGAGCTCAGCTGAATGTGACCTATTTACCATTACGCCAAGAAGAATGTGGCTTTCTGTATTAAAGAATAAATCAGATTCGTGGTATTTTATCCAGGATCTGCTTTAGCTGAAGATGACAAAATGTTTAGTGACAAGGATGGAGTTTAAACCTTGGTTTAAGTATAGATAGAGTTAACATTAAAAAAGGATAATATTTCAGACACACAAAAACATGAGCCAGATATAAACAATTCTCTTCTTTCTTCAATATGTATGATCTGAAACAAGTATAAATATGTGTTAACTCTGAAGGGGTGATACGTCTTTTCCTGGTATGATTATAAAAGTGTGGATGCAGAGAATACCAGGAAATGTACCTGAACAAGAATTACAGAAGAACTGCATTCAGTAAGTGTTTTGAAATCAGAATGTGTGAATAAGTGTTTGGCAACAGAAACATTCACATTGTTACATCCTTTTGAGAACTTGGCACCTTTCATTTCAGTATGACTACTAATCCACTTTAAATGCTGTCTCTGGTAATTTCAATATACTACTATAAAGTACTCTATTTACACACTTAGATGGAAGTAAAAATATTACTTTTTGAAATTCAATCCAAGAATGCATGTTAGTTTAATGAGGTTATCACTTCAAAATTTTCATTCTGATTATAGATAATAAAATCCCCTATGTTCAGGCAAATTGTCATTGTACTATTTCCAATTACGGAACTATGATAAGGGAACTTGAAAATTACAAAGATAAAATCATGTACATTTAATGAAGCATTGGAATGTTAAGTGATATTTTAATGCCATACATTATTGTATTTCAAGCAAATTCATAACTATGATTCGCCAATTAGAACATATAGCTATCACCAGTGATCTGAAATTCTCATATCTGTCTATTGTTCTTAAAATCAGATTTAATTCTCCATACCAATACTTATCAATAAACAGAATTCATAATGTACAAGAGTTCTAAGCTATATTAATTAAACACGCATACACACATACACACCCCACAGCATTTTCTGTGCACCACAGACAGGGAAATAACTATGCATCATATTATGTGAATAAAATATGTCAGGCCAGGCCTTGTGAAGAAATCAGTCATGGATAACTTTTAGCTTCCTTACCATCTTCTTTCAAACTGAGAAGTTGAGGACAAATCTAAACACGAAAATCTACTTTTCAAAGTCACTGGGAATCTAATCCCCACTATCAGTTAAAGGACACAATGGTTCCTTGCCAGCTCCCAAAATAAAACTTTCACTTGCAGCAAAAAGGATGCTAAAAACTCTGTGGTAGTTACAAAATCTGATATTCTGTATGAGCTTGAAAGCAAAAAATGTTTTGCAAGGAAATCAGATTTTAGCATATAACTTTCTTGTAGAGGACATAAGAAAGTTCTTGCATCCAGGAAACCAGATTTCCACTTTGTTAGGGTGGAACTGAGGAATAATACTTGCCAGATTAAGCTATGAACAATTTGTTTTCTGCTAACTAAGAACCCATATGCATTTGAGAAAAAAGAAGAGTACAAAACAAAGCTTTGCCAGCATTCAAATACATTTGATGCCAATAAATTTCCAATTGCTATACATTCCTGTCTCTGTGGCATTCTTGCCACATGTTGGTGGCTTGTCTCTTAGAATGACTTCATTTCCCAGAAAGCAGGACCAATAGTAAGACAGTATGAAAACTATAATCCAAAATACATGTAGAATCAAAGTTTCACCAGTCTTACATTACAGTTTGTATCACAATACTTAAGAGCTAGAGCAGGCTTTCTTAAATTGTGTCACAAAAGAACTTCTAGTATGTTACAAGAAATAAATGAAAATAAATGAAAAGGTTCCTGCAAATGCAAACCCAAATTATGCTGTTCTATTTCTGAATTATTTATTCCTTTGACTTCTCCTCCCTCCAATCAATCTCCACTGGGGATAGTCATCATGGCCTATTGTTATCACGGTTATGATATGTCGGGTGAGAGCACTAGATATCCTTTTGATATCAAATAATTTGGCCTTTACGTGACCTCTCTCTGCCACCCTACTCCATGTGTTTGCAGAGGCCTCCTGGACGAGCACGTACGAGCGCGGCCGTTAATGACTGTACATTCCAAGACCCCATTCAGGCAAGCACTTTAAGCCTCTCCGTCGCTTTAGGGAAAAACCTCCCTGCAAACCAGCTTGGCTCGGCTCAGAGTTACACAAAGCCATGCAGCTAAGAGCCAAGCCATTCCTTTATGTTGGGCCATCAACGTACCGGCTACGCTACTGTTATCACGAGCTAAACCAATCATGTAAAACTTGACCTTTCCCAACTCCTTTGTCCAACTCCAAATCTCTTTTGTTCTCACCGAGCATAACATAGCCTGTAGGTAAACTCCACCCTACAAAAGGTCCCACTTTTGGGACCTCCTCGGACTACTTTGGACTTCCATCCCACCTTGCTGCTGGTTGTCTAAGGAAACTCCCCTCAGCTAACCACGCTGAGCTTTCTCTCCCGGATCCTCGCTTCTCTCCAGGACTACGAGACCAGGTGCCGTATTGCCTTTCCCGAAAAGCTCTCCGTTGCTATTTCCCAGTTAGTTAGTTTATGTCTTGTCTTGCTTGTTTCTTGTCTTTAATAAAATATTGTTTGTTACTTTGAAAACCTTGTCTAGCCGCTCTCTGACCCGCTGCTGTATACATAGGGTTAAAAAATCCTTGCTAAAGTTACCCTGCCTCTTGTTTAGCCAAGAGAGTGCTCCAGCTAAATTCCCCCAATTTGTGTTTTTATTTGGTAATTTGGGTGCCCCTCCCAGGACCCCCAACATACAGGGTAACACTATCTGCTCATTGGTATGAGTGGATCAACACATCACATAGTGCAAGTTCTCATGAGTCATTGTTCCAGGCTTGCTTGACTCCTTGCAGTCAGGTGGTATGCTCCAGAATAATAATTCAGTCACCAACAAAGCAAAAGATTTCCATGAAGATACAACCCACTGTTGTTGTATATCGTCAAGTTGTTTCTGACTTAAGGCAACCCTAAGGTGAAATTATCAGAGGACTGCTGGGGCTGAGAGTGTGAGATGTGCCCAAGGCCCAGTGAGTTTCCATGGCCAAGCAGGGAATCAAAACATGATCTCCAGATTGTACTCCAACATATAAACTACTACACCACACTGATTCTTGGGATACAGTATTCAATTCTGATTGCTGAGAGTAACTTCATTTTTATTAGCTACGTAGTGTGCCACATTCATCACAAACTATACACAGATTTCTTGTAACTTTATATCAAGGATGATCTTGGGCATGCCACATACTCTCAGCCCCAGAAAACCCCATGATAGGCTAGCCTTAGGTTAAATGACTTGAAGGCATACAACAATAACACTATATCCCTTATGTTAAAATGACACATATTCAGAATCTTTTAGATCAGCATGAGCAGAGTCTGGTCCTACAGTTCTTGCTGGATTGCTCAAGATCTGTTGCCACTGCCAATAGTAAGTAGAGTTTCTGGGAACTGCAGAAAATGGCACACTTTACTCCATCCACCCTGACCTAAATTATGTAAAGTGTTAAAGAATCTTTCATAACATCTGCTTGAACTCCCAGTTGAAACTTGATAGGTGCAGCAACAGCCTCCTGGCTACAAACCATGCACTGGACACTGTAACTACTGTCTTTCCCTTTGCCCAGAAATACAGTAAAACTAAGTTTGTCAAAGTTTTTTTCTTATGGAGAAAAAACACTATCACTAGAGGAAAGACAAGTATATTAGAACAGCAATCCACGGTCAGAAAAAACACACACACATACACACTATCTGGACAAGGTAATGAAGTACCAGCATCAAATCTTTATCCCATATCCCAAACAATCAAAGTTGGGCAAATGCACGCTTTGCCAGTTAAATCAATTCTGCTAAGCAATATAATGAAGTCCAAAGTCATTTTATTTTCTTTAACATTTCTATCATGCAAGAAATTATCACACCCTTTCCTGTTCCTTTGTTGTTTTTTATGCCCTGTCTGGTAAGTGAATGAACGTTCTAAAAAACACCTGTGAGATAAAATACACTAGAAATACCGTGTAGTGTAAAAATGACTAAGAGAATTCAATTAAAGGACGAATTCTAGCATAGTCCTGCACATTTTCTGCAAAAGCATATTGATTTTAAGTTTCTCCAAGGATGATGTCCTATAGAAAAGAAGCTTTGACTTGAAATGAGCCCTTAGATACATCTGAGAAGACTCAAACTGTCACATGAAGCTTTGTTAAATCCCCAAGCTACTGCATTGCTGAAAGTGCATGTTGTAGTTGCTACATCAAAAGTATTTCATTCAGTACATCAAAAGTATTTCATCACTAATCAAATACTAGCCTCATGGTAGATTTTTCCCCCCTCCAGATCAATTAAGTCTTCAAAGAGCTTTTAAAATTTTATGGACAATCTAAAGATAGTGGATTTGAGACTGTTCTCAGTTTACACCAATATCTTGCAAGTATATCACTAAGTAAGATTTGTACAGTTTGACTCTCCTTCGATATTTAGAAAATGACTCAGAAGTTTTCACTTATTTAGCAAAAGTATCTTATTCAAGTTCATCTATGTTTTTCCTGAAACCCCCGTTTCAATCAAGAGAACTAGCACCAAGCTTCCTGTTAGTTTTCAGGAACCTGTGACATCATACTACTAAAAGAAATAACAATGATTTGGAATGACTATTGAAGAAAATCAAGGAAGAAAATGCAGGATTGCATTGCAAATTACAAAATCAACATTGACCACAGGTGTTTTACATAACTTTAAAGTAGATGATGAAGATATTCAAACGGTTAAGATTTTCCACACTGGTCCTTTCCACCCCCTATCTTCTTGTGTAGTCGTCCTGTTACCCTGACTTCTGGGGGTCCCCGTGGGACACCTGGATTTGCTCCAAAAATAGAAAGGTTGAGGAAAGTAGTGGAGCACTGTTTAGCGAAGCAGAGGGCAGGGCAACGCAATGAGATCTTTAACCCTATGTTTACGGAATCAGACCACATGAGATCATGTATCCAATTATCAGTAGTTTATTTAGCAGGGTTGGTAAAATTTCCACACACACACACAGCAGTCACTCACACAAGCGCACAGGGACTACTGAGTTTGAAAGACTCAAGAGCAAGAAAAACATAGGGAAAGAAGGCAGTTATACTGCACCTGATCTCGAAGACTACAGTTCAAGAAGAAGCAAGCGAAGATAGATCAGCAGACAATGAAAAAGAACTGAGGTGAGCTCTGAACGAGCAACATGACAGACACTAGTCAAAGGTGGGAGTTCTCCAAAGAGAGCCCTAAAAGGGGACTCAGTTATAGTGCAAAGTATGCCCGGAGGGGGGGGACCCTTTCCTGGGAAAGGATAAAAGCTGAGTTATGCAGATAGACCTCATCTCTGTAGTTCCCACAATTGCGATTGCTAACCTCATCTGGAAGACACTTAGTCTCTCAAGGTGTCAAAGTTGTTACCATAATGCTGGATTCATACTGTTGGCTGATATCTATTATGGAGTGTATGGTAACATATACATATGGATTTATTTTATATTGATTTATATTTATATTGTAATGACGGTTGAACTAAACAAATAAACATATCAACCCCCCCAAAAAAAAGGTGTCAAAGTTGTGGCCAGTCCATTTGATGTGTGCATATGTGCCTTCCAAGGTTTTCCTCTGGATATGTGACTGGGGGATATCTGATCTGACCTTTGACGGGGGGGGGTTTCAGCCTTTAGACCCAGATGTCTACGTTTCCATCCAGTGAAACTCTGGCTCAATAAGTATATAGATAATAAGTACTCTTCTTCCCCAAGATTGGGTCTGTCAGCAGATAATAAATATCTCACTCCTGCTGTCAGCAGACAGTGAATATTTCCATTCTGCTATTAGCAGAGATTACAGTCTGGTGGAGATCCCAGCAGCAGCTCTGCCAGGAAGGGAGTGCAACGGGAGTGCTCCCTTCCACACCAGACCACCTACTTGTGGAAGGGAGCATGATGGACACGCCTCTTCCTTCCACAGTGCAGCTGGGTACTTTTCCAGGCTGTGCTGGGGCAGGAAGTACTGCCCTTTGCACTTCTGGACATTCTACAGGACAGGTAAGTGTGGTATGGTGGTGTGATTGCAGGTCATTGACAGGGAAAACCCATCAATGATTTAATCCATCATAATGCTGCCTGTGTTGGGACAACACTGTCCTGTGGAAAGGGTCTTAGCCTCAATTTTTAATAAGAATGGAGACTGCAGTCAAGAAATCAGAAGATGACTAGGACTTGGAAGGGTAGCTATGAAGGAACTAGACAAGATCCTGAAGTGTAAAGATTTATCATTGAATACTAAAGTAAGGATTGTTCATGCCATTGTTTCCAGTTACTATGTATGGTTGTGAAAGCAAGACACTGAAAAAAAGCTGATAAGAAGAGAAGTGATTCAGTTGTAATGTGGCACTGGAGGAGAGTTCTGTAGACACCCTGGACGGTCAAAAAGACAAATACAGTAAATGGAACCAAGAGCAAAACAAGCCTGAACTCTCCCTAGAAATCAAGATGACTAAACTGAGACTGACATAATTTGAAAATATCTTTACAAGACATGACTCATTAGAAAAGACAATAAGACAGAAGCCAGTAGGAAAAGAGGAAGATCACATAACAGGTGGATAGACTCAATCAAGGGAGCCACAGCCCTGAGTTTGCAAGACCTGAGCAGGGCTGTTGTTGACAGAGTGACTTGGAGATCTTTCATTCATAGGATTGTCATAAGTTGAAGTCAACTTAACAACAATTAACAGCAACAACAAAGACAATAATTAAGAATGCATAGAGTCTTCTTCTTCTTCTTCTTTTTCCTATTATTATTATTATTATTATTGCCAACAGAACAACAGCATTCCCCCCTCTGGATGAGTATAATCCTGTACATCAAAGTCTAAGAAAAAATAATATTGTTCCTTCTCATGCAAAATTTGGATAACATTTGTACATGATTTATCACAGTGAGACAGTTTCAATAAGAGGAGCAACAGTCTTGAAATTCTGATTGAAACTACCTCTGAGCACTCCTCACCTCAACTAAGAAAGCTCTCTGAATTTCACGGAGTCATCATAAGTCAACAAGCAACTTGAAAGCATATATAAACACAGATTTCAATTGCAGGTCGTTTCTGCTACCAGCTGAAGACATGTTTGTTCATCAAGGCATTTCCCTGATCACCAGTTTAGTCCATCATTTCTACTCATTTTAGTAAAAAATTTTATTATTTTTTCACTGTTTTATTATTGTATTCTGTGGGTTTTAATACTTGTGTTAAACCAAAGCAAACTACTTTGGGATTTTGAGAGTAAAAATGGTACACAGATATCTATATAAATAGATGTTTTCTCAGATGTTTCTCAGATGTTTTCTCAGATGACCTGAATGTTTTAAGACATTCAGCTGTATTTAGAATTTGCCTAGACACTCATATTTTTGTTGTTACAATTATTTTTATTTTTAATAACATAACAAGACACTACATACATACTTGTTCCCCTATCGCACCTATCCCGCTACCCCTTCCCTGCCTAATCTAAAGAACTTGCCTAGACAAACTACTGGTGAATTGCTGGAAGTATCACAAATTACTGTGCTTATTTCAGGACTATGGGTCTGTATTTCCTTGTCTTTAACCTGTCCTTCACACATCTGCTCCTTGTCCTGGGCTAGAGACTACTTCTGTTTCTCATCTCAGTTCAAATCTAGTAAACCAACGATATCTGTGCTCTCTAAAACAAGACAGGAAATATATCCTATTGACAGGCCCCAACACCAGCTCCTACAGTTTGCATCAAAACCATTTCAGGAATGAATGTTTCCTTTGTTGCTTCCTTCAAATCTTTCAAATAAAAGTAAGTTTAATTAGATTTTGGGAACCAATCTATAGCCTGTAGATTCTTGCTAATTAAAAAAAAATCTAATCATTATTTCAATCTTCCCCCATCAGACCACAATCACCTGCAGTGATACACGCCTGGTGATTGCCTTCAGACTTTATTGCCATGAATTATTTTCGGCAGAAATTCTATCTCCTGCCCGTCTTTGATAAAAACTGTCTGAGATCATGCCATGGTTGTGGGTTAGGCATAGCATTGTTGAAAGCAAGATCAAATTAAGTTGGCTCGGACCTTGAATTTGTTCCAAAAACAGGGGATGTCATGAGCCAGGCTGAGCAGGCAGCTGCCAATTCAGACGGGGACTCTGAGTGGGACGTGGAGGAGGCCGAGGGAGAGGGGCCTCCTGCAGAGGCAAGGGAGGGGCCTGCCAGTGACTACAGCAGAGAGCCAAGAGTCCAATGTCTCTGGTTCAACAGAAGCGGCTGCCTCTGACTCCAGCCCAGAGTTTGCAGCTGACCCACCCACATTCTTCCAGAGGCGGCTGGAGAAGGAGGGGGCTCGCAGATCAAAGCGCTTGCAAGAGAAGCGCTTGAGGTCTGAGGGCCTCCAGCTGGGAGCCATTTGATCAGCCCCAGCTGGGTTAAGGACTATTTAAGCAGACGCTGGGGAGGAGTTCAGGTGCGGCGGCAACAACATCATTCATCCATGACTCTCCATGGGCTTGCTGAATTCTTCGGTCTTCGTTCATTTGGGTGACGCAACCTCCTAATTACTTTATTGCCTTCTTTGTTGCTTCTGTTTGTTTTGGGTGCTGTAAACCCTTGATTAATTTACGGTCTGTTATTAAAAAGCCTCAAAAACTCCAGTTGGCACCTCTGTGTTGCTTAGCTTCTGCCAGACATTGACAGGGGTCACCACATTAAAGATGTGAATTTTCCCCAAAGCCTATTTTTCAAAAAAAAAAAAATGGATCGTGGAATATTTTATTTTAGATTTTTTTTCCCTCTTAGAATACTTTAGATCATATTTTTCTTTTAGAATGATACTTGCTTTTGGAAGAATTATTTTTGAATACAGACTACTCTTTTTGAATATCTTCTTCTATGATACTTATGACAATGTGCTCATAAGTTCACACACCCCACATCATTTCTAAAAACTATGTAGAACTGTGTAGAACCAGGCTATGGAAAACAGTGCACTTAAAGTGGAAGTCCTTAGTTTCGTGCCAGTGTATAAGCCATTGGCTGCCAGCTAGTGGCAAATTTCCAAAAAGAAAGAAAGAAAGAGAGAATAGTAGACAATAGGCACAATTATGGTACTGGTCTATTGCATGTTAGAAAAAAATATATATTAGTCACTTCTCCTCTGCCTGAGAAGCACTGATGTACTGTTAGATTATTGTAATTCCTGGCCCTGTTCTCCTTTTCTGAATTCTTTTTTTAAAGGAATTAGTGTTTTATGTGTGTTTGCCATTATGGAGGCACAATAATTTAATGTTTCAATTTGTTATTGCATATATGATTTTAAGAATATTGGTAATATAGCATATTTTTCAATTTTTGCCAATATTGTTATTCCCAATATTTTTTCTGGGGAAAAAAACAGGAAGAAGCAGTTTTTCTTCATGTTTTCAAAGTATCTGGAAATTTAATATATCTGCTTTTCATATGAACTATTCTATTTCTTTTTAAACCAAGCTAATTTTTCCCTCCAGCATGCATGCCCACCCAGATGGCATCTGGAGCAACTTCACCACTGAACCACTGCTAATGCAGCGTAGCTAAAGATCAAGAAATTGGCGGTGTGCAGAAGCCTGATGTTCAGGAAGAGAGGTGACACTGTGCACACACATATATGCAAAGTTTCAAGAGCTACACTATGGAGGTAAAGTTCCAGTTTTTAAAAAAGGCAGCATCATTCATGTAAAATCAACACAATAGGTTGTTTAGTATGGTATGGTACATTTAAGTGCAGAGCATTATTGTACGCATTGAATCATTACAGCATTGAGGTTATGGATACTGTTAAACAGTAGAATTCTGTAAAACAAAGGTGAATATGTTAAAAATTAATTATAGGACTATGGCAACTACAAAAATTTATGCGTCATTCTATACTGTGTAGATACTATTCTGGAAATAGGCCCATCTTTGGATCATCAAACCACTTGCCCAGGAAAATTCCACTCTTATCCATGGGAAGTACTCACAGTGTGATGATTACATCAAAACACAATTTTTTGGTTTCCTTTTTATATTTCATAAAGTGTTAAAACACTACAGGAGGACGTAACACAAGTATTTAAAACAGACACTGTTATAGTTATGCAGTTTCTTCTCTTTGTCCATGCACATGCCTGAAGAGGTATTACAGTTTGTAATATCATCGACAACTTCCTATAGCGAACAGCAAGAGATGGCATTGCCAACTATATAGCCAAAGGCAAAAGCCATGTAGTATACAGAAAACTGCATACATTTTACAACTGTTTCAATTTAATAGGCAAATAGCTGGCACACACAACTTGCATACTAGTTGTCTGCAGGGGATTTGGAGAAGAGAATCGAATTGAATCTGATTCTATAACATGCTGCAGAGATAACTGGTGAGGCAGACATCTTCTTTCTCCCTTTCCCTATCTTTTGCTGTTCTTAAACAATCAATTTAAGTATTCCGGAAGCAGCCACTGTCTACCTTGGCTGTTGTAAGCAGGCATACACAGCAACAGCAGAATTAGCGAGTAAAATCCCAGTCTTTCCCAGCTCTAGCTTTACTGCACTGGTTAATGTGGATATACGTGCTGCAACCTGACACTGAACTCTGTGTCTATCTAGTCCTCTTTCAATATCCTTCCAATGCCATTGATGCTTTTGAAAAATCAGGCTAGACAAAGCACAAAGAGGAAAAGATGGCTGGCATTGTAAACTTTGTAAAAAGAAGTTTCTTCAGAGGCTGTGCTAACTGAGATATGCCTGTATTATTTATCATAATAGTGCATCCGTGAATAATATTATTGTCCTGAGATATTATCAGTTAAGTATACTTCACTTAACTACATAGTCAGGATTCATAGCCAGGAGCTATGCAAAACAAGTGTGACATAAAATCAACTTCTGGGTCATTCTCCAGAAAGGTCAGCAACTTGCTACATTTTGAATATGAATATGGATTTTACTTCAATGACGTTTTGGTTACTGTTTGTCTGTGGTTTTTCCTCTCTTACTATTGATAATGCCCTGAAATTTATAGTGTTCTGCTTAGAAGATTTCTCATTCATATGAAGATATGAACCTTAAACACTATCATGATTAAAACTTCCTCATAAAATTATCTCTTTGCCTACTGATACGGATACACATTAAAAGCTTTTTTGGACAAAGTATCAGAAGTCAAAATGGATGTTCAAACACTACCAGGCATTTTCAAAGAAACTACTTTAACCCTGGGTCTCAACTTCTTGGTTCTTACTCTTGTTCTCCCCCCGGCCCCGCCATGGCCTAGAGTGAATTTATAATCTTCTAAAACAGGAAGTTCAGAGAAATTCAACTATATAAAAGTTTGCACTGACAAGATTAGCATTTAACAAGACTTGTTTCTGAGATGTAATGAAATGGCACATGTACTGTTTAAGTTTGACTGAGAAATTGAGGTATTCCAGTTCACATATTCCAGAAGTCTGTAAGATAACAGGCCTCAGAAGTTACAGAAACAGTTACTGATACAGACAATCCACCAATTACAGTATTTATTCCAACAATCTACAATTGGTACATGCAATACCAAGAAAAAGATGATGTAGAAAAGGGGGCTGGACATGTAGGACTGACACTGTTTTAAAAAATGATGACAAATTTGCCAAAGCAGAATGGTACAAAATGTCTTTGGTATTGAGGACACAATAAACCAACATCAGTTGTAGACAGCTGCAAAAAGTATCTGGCACCACGTTGGCCTTCTCATGATGACAGTGTGATCTGTGTACACAAGTCAGAAGACTCAGTGAAATGCAGGAGAAACAATGTAGCTGCTCAGTCCATGATGGCGCTATCTAGATAAGCTTACTTGGTAGACTGGTTAAGGCAAAGGTAGATGGAGAAAATCCTATAGCAGGGCTTTCGAAATGCTGTGCTGTGACATGCTAGTGTGTCACCTGAAGAGTGTAGGTGTGTCGCCTACAATCTTGGAAATGTATGCCATTATTTACAAATAATATATTTTTAAAAATATATGAAAGGTTTTCATGAGATATGTTGTGTCTCCATGCATTTCATTATTACAATTGATGTATGTGTCTGTGTCTCTTATAATGCAGTTAGTTTAACCTCCAGTTTGCTAGTAAAACTGAATTACTGTGTCATGAAATGATGCATGTCTAAAAAGTGTATCACCAACATGGAAAGCTCTGGCCTATAGCCTGCAGTGCTTCCAGCTCCTTTCTGTTGCTACTGAACTCCTGAGCATCAAAAACAAATGCAAGAACAAAAACTCAAATTTGTTAGTGCAGTCACTCAGTGGCATAGTGTTATATCACTCTGTTTCTAAAGCACTCAGCTTGACAGCATAGGATCAAAGTACTCTTCTCAAACATTACTATTACACAAGCAATGCTTTATCTCAACTTTCATGAGAGCTCCAAAGCCTCACTGTAAGGAAGAAACCCTGCCACCAAAACCAAAGATTTGTAGCAGCAGCAGAGCAACTGCTAATATCAAAAATGCAGCCCTTGCACAAACAATTCTATTTATTTACCCATTTAGGCCTGCTCCCCTCCCTGTCCACACACAAATACGAGTCCTTTTTGACTTGACTTCAAAAAGGAAGTTCTTCCACAAAGTGGCATGTTTTCCTTGCTATATTAGTCTTATTATCAGTCTTAACACCCACCTCACCATTTTTTTCAGCATACCAAATAGGGTGGTATTTCTTGATCAGCCATTACATTCCCTTTTGCTGTGTTTTAAAGCTCACTCACACTGGTCCTTTCTTATAGTGTCTTTCTCCACAAGTGTGTAAAAACAAAGCATGCAGCGTTGCCTTCTTAGAGCGCTCTCATTGTAATGTATCCCATACAAAACTAACACAGAAACAATAAAGTAGACATCACACAATGATTCATTGTCCTTATAATGCCCTGCACTAGTTAGTAAAAGAAGAGACACTTGTATTGATTAAATTAATTGGACACAATCAATCACTTACCCTTGCCTTCCTCTTGTTTATAAATCTTCTTCTAATTAATAACACAATGCATCTCTGAAAAAAACAGAAGTGAAACTGGAAAGAAAGAAGAGTCCAGGGTTCTGCTCACTCACAGATACTCCACTGGCCCCCTGATATTAACAATATTTGTTCATTCTTTCTTTAGAAAAGGGAACAAATAGTCACAGATACTCACTAAAGTTCACATGAACTTTTTACTTATAACATAGGCCTAAAACTAAGACAACTAAGGCCCTTTTCACATGTCCTCTGAAATTTGCAATAGCCATGCTTTGCTCCCCACTGAGGAGCTACTTTACTGCATGACATTCTCACCAATCAGGTGCAATCCCGGCTGCAGGTGGGGCTAATCCCTCTGTTTTTCATTTTCAGGAGAAACTCGAAAATAACTGGCCTTTCCCACAGCAACCGCGGGAGCCACAGCCATGTTGTCGGGGTGCCCCCACATTTTATTGCTTTTGTATGGCAGCTGCCTGTGGGAATGGTGATAGTAGAATGTTAGGTTATTCCTAGGTGTTGAACATTCCTTCCGGCTGGAATTTCAAAGGAACTGTTGGGCAGAAAGTTGTCATGGTGATTGGGGTCGTTTGTCCTTTTTACAACTATCTCAGGGGAAACTGTCCTTTTAAGTGTAGAGTGTGGGAACCAGATCCCACTCTCGAGCTTTGACGTCTGTAAGACAGCATCCCTTGCTATGTTACAATAAATCTTCTATCAAGTTTATTGAATACGTGTGAGCGTGAATCTGTTCCTGACAGAAAGCTCGAGAGTCTCTTTCCTAAAATGTATCAAGCGACGAACCAGTCCATTACTGCAGAAGAGCATGCATCTGCAGAATCTGATGAAGCCGCAGAGACCGAAGTGCTCATGGATACCAAGGAAAACTTACGACTGACCGAGGCTCCGGAAACCCCCACCAGTGGCCAATCCTGGGTCTGGGGAGAGAAACCACGTATGTCGTTGAGACAACGCAGAAGGGCTGCTAGATGGGACACATCAGCAAAAGACCTTTCCCTTCTGGAGGAGATAAAACAAATGGAAACGGAACTGGAGAGAAAAGATGAGGAAATACTTGAACTCAAGACCATGCTACGCGAGATGCGCCTCCGTCCCTCGCAGGCAGGGAGAACACCAGGACGAGAACCACGAGCTGCTGTCCCAACAGCAGGCACCCCTGGTCCACCCTGGCAACCAGCCAGGCAAGCGCCAGCGCCACCGTTACTCAGAAATGTTGGAGACCTGAAAGCGTCATTCAACGGAAAGGGGGAAAAGCTCTCTTTTTTTATGACCATGGCAAATAATTTCATGATTGATAATGGCCATCTTTTCCGGGATGATGCGGCCCGAATTCGATACCTCAGCCAAAGGATGAAAGGACTGGCAGCAGACTGGGTCGCGAACCTATATGACACCCGCGCCCCAGAAACTGAAAATCTGCAGCTCTTCATGAAGCACCTGCGTGAACGTTTTGAAGAACCTCATCTACTGGAAAAACACAAATATCAACTAAAACGAATGAAACAAGGCAGGAACGATGTGGGAACATATTCTCGTGAATTCAGAAACCTGGCCACCAAAGTCCTGTGGAATGACGAAATCCTTATTGAGTTATACAAAGATGGCCTAAATCCCGATATATTACACGAGTGCTTACTTCAGGCCAACCCACAGACCCTGCTAGGTTGGGTCAGGCTAGCTACTGAAGTGGAAGGAATAACCCAGACGGTGCAGCTGAACCGGCAACGACAAGACATGGCAAAACGACAACCTCGCCGTCGCATCATCCTCAACGCTGAAGAACGGAACAATCGCCTCTGTCTAGGAATGTGCTTCAACTGTAGCAAAACGGGTCACCTTGCTAATACTTGCCCTGAACACCAAGCCCCGGCTGGGATTAAGGGAGCACGAGCAGACACCAAGAATAAGGAATCCACAAGTCAGCCAGCGGCTGTCAAACAACCACTTAGACGCGCTTCTAAGGCCCCGGCAGCTGCGACAGGAAACTTCGCTCCCGACGCTGAATCCACCACTTCATCCTCATCTGAGACAGACGGGGATTCTGAACACGACGGCAGCGGGAACAGCCGTAAGTACTCCAAAAATTCCCCATTTCTACACCACAGTTACGCTTATTGGCAGAGATGGGACCATGCATGTACATAGTGCATTAATTGACTCTGGTTGCTCCAGAAGCTTGTTACACCCCAAACTGGCTAAGGATTTACAAATCCTTTATGAGCCCTTGGAACGCCCCATCAAATTAACTCAAATGGATGGGACCTCAATGACTGGAGGAGTAATTGACAAAATTACTAAGCCCATCTCATTTCAAATGGGAAAAAACAATTACAGCATGCGCTTTCTGGTTCCCAAGGCGGTGCAGTTCAAATTGGTCTTGGGAATCGACTGGCTTCGTGAATATAACCCCCAAATAAACTGGACTGCTGACACTCTATCCTCTTCAGAATCAAACTTTCCCATTTCCCATGAAGATATGCAACATATTCCTTCACACTACCGGGACTTGCATAAGGCTTTCCACGAGAGGGAAGCTGACAAATTGCCCCCCCACACAGATTTCGACTGTAAACTGGAATTGGTTGACGGGGCCAAACTACCTAAACCAAAAATTTACCCCATGAGCCAACAAGAACTCCTTGCACTCAAGAAGTTCCTCAATAAAAACTTGGCTCGTGGATTCATCAAGTCTTCTACAGCCCCCACGGCGAGTCCCGTTTTCTTCCGAAAGAGGAAAGATCCCAGCGCGGATCCGAGGCTGATAGTTAACTACTCTGCTATTAACCAAGTTATATCTTCCAATTGTTATCCCATCCCTCTGATACGGACTGTTTTGGACCACCTTGTTCAAGGAAAATATTTCACCAAACTTGATCTAAAGGAGGCTTTCCACAGGGTTAGGATGGACCCGGGCTCTGAGTGGCTTACCACCTTCGCAACACCGCTCGGTAACTTTAAATGGACGGTTCTTCCTTTTGGTTTACAATCTGGACCGTCTGTGTTTCAAATGTTTCTGAACACCATTTTTCATGACTTATTGTATCAGGGGGTTCTGATTTATTTGGATGACATTCTAATTTATGCAGATTCCATGGAATCTCATGTGTCATTGGTCCGTGAAGTGCTTAAACGGCTGATAGACAATAATCTCGTGGTTAATCTCTCTAAATGTCAATTTGACACCCAAACTTTTGATTACTTGGGCTATAGGATTCAAGATTGTTCACTGAAAATGGACCCCTCAAAAACTGACTCCATTTTGAAATGGCCCATTCCCAAAACTTTGAAACAACTGCAGCAATTTCTTGGCTTTGCGAACTTCTACCGTAACTTTATTGAGGATTTTGCCGCAATAGCGCTTCCACTCACTAACCTTTTACGGAAACCTAAAGGTTCATCTGCAAGCCAAACACGTACACTTTGTTGGTCCCCTGAGTGTCAATCGGCGTTTGACCATCTGAAATCCAAATTTACCTCTGAGCCATTGCTTCTTTTCCCGGATAGCACCAAGAAATTCATTGTGCAAACTGATGCTTCAGATTTTGCCATGGCGGCCGTTCTTTTACAACATGACACTGCGGGAGTGCTCAAGCCTTGTGCCTTCATTTCTAAGAAGTTTTCTACTCAACAATCTAATTGGCCTATTTGGGAGAAAGAAGCCAAGGCCATTCATTTTGCGCTCTCCTCTTGGCGTCATTTGTTAGAAGGGGCCCGAATCCCCTTTGAAGTTTGGACTGATCATAGGAATTTGCAAGCCCTGCAGTCAGCTAAGAAACTTTCCCCTAAACAGGCGAGATGGGCTGAATTTTTCCAGAGATTCCGATTTAAAATTGTTTTTAAACCTGGCCGCACTAACCAGCTGGTGGACCCTCTCTCTCGGCTTCCCTGTTTTGCGGGACCCCCTGCTGCCTCCCCCCTCCAAAACCTTATTTCCTGCCTCCTCTCTGGCTTCTCAAGTCACTACTCGCGCTACAGCTAAAACAAGGCTTTCTGCCTCTTCCCTCTGTGACTCCGCTCTCCGCGATACTATCATTCATTCAGCGCACGGGGATTCCTGGCTTCTGGCGAACAAGGACAAAATTACAGGGGTTGACAATCTCCCCTTCTATGGCACAAAGGTCTACGTTCCCCCTGCTGCCCGCGAGCATGTCCTTCATCGTCATCATGATTCCAAACCCGCTGGACATTTTGGGTTTTTGAAGACATTGCACGCGATTTGCCGTTTTTTTTTTTGGTGGCCTGGATTAAACTCCTCTGTGCAGACTTATATTAAACAGTGTGCCACTTGCAACGTGGCTAAATCACCCACGTCTAAGCCTCAAGGTCTACTGCAACCTTTGCCTATCCCTTCTGGTCCTTGGGCGGTCATTGCATGGGACTTTATCGTATCTCTCCCCTCCTCACAAGGTTTTCATGTCATCTGGGTTATTACTGATCATTTTTCCAAACAATGTCATTTTGTGCCCCTAAAAAGGGTCCCTTGTGCTGAGAAATTGGCTGACCTGTTTGTTGCTCATGTATGAAAACTTCACGGATTGCCTTCTGTAATCATTTCGAACAGGGATCCTGTTTTTACTTCCAAGTTTTGGTCATGTCTACTGAAAACACTGGGCGTCACTCAAAAACTCAGTAGTGCTTATCACCCCCAGACGGATGGCCAATCTGAGCGTGTTAACAAATCCCTTGAGCAGTTTCTTAGATGTTTTGTTTCTGAGAACCAATCTAATTGGGCCTCGCTCCTCCCTTTTGCTGAATTTGCTATTAACCATGCAGTTCATTCCTCCACTGGGAAGTCCCCCTTTGAGATTGTTTACGGTTTTCTTCCTTCCTTCCCCCCCCCTTCTTCTGCGCCTCCCTCTGTGTTGGCTTGGGTCTCTAAATTTTCTGACATTTGGCAATCCGTCTTGCGTGCTCTCTCCCTCGTCAAGGCTTCCCACAAACGCTTCGCTGACCGTAAACGGCAGCCTAATCCCCCTTATAAACCTGGTGATTTGGTATCCCTTTCTTCTAAGAATATTTCCTCACCCTCCCCATCTAAGAAACTTTCCCCTCGCTTCCTCGGTCCTTTTCCTGTGAAACGGGCTATTAATGGTGTCTCTTTTGAACTGGATCTCCCTTCTTCCCTTAAAGCTATTCATCCTGTTTTTCACTCCAGTTTACTGAAGAGGGCCCCTTCGCTGACTTCTTCACCGGCTGATGTTCCTCAATGCCCCGATTGATTTTTCTGCTGTATTTATTTTGCTATTTAGTCTTCCTGTATTTCTACCGTTCTGTGGTATTTTCTATGTATCATACATATATGTCTGTATGTATTTTTTTTCCTGAAGGGGGGGCAGGATGTTGGGGTGCCCCCACATTTTATTGCTTTTGTATGGCAGCTGCCTGTGGGAATGGTGATAGTAGAATGTTAGGTTATTCCTAGGTTTTGAACATTCCTTCCGGCTGGAATTTCAAAGGAACTGTTGGACAGATAGTCGTCATGCTGATTGGGGTCGTTTGTCCTTTTTACAACTATCTCAGGGGAAACTGTCCTTTTAAGTGTAGAGTGTGGGAACCAGATCCCACTCTCGAGCTTTGACGTCTGTAAGACAGCATCCCTTGCTATGTTACAATAAATCTTCTATCAAGTTTATTGAATACGTGTGAGCGTGAATCTGTTCCTGACACATGTGGAGCCTCCATCTGGCATCCTTTTGTGAATGACCCAGGAATGGGTGGAGCATGGGAAGTCCCTCCCGATCCCTTGCTCAGGAACTCCCAGGGGAAGCTCCACCCAGCAGCAGGCTGGCCGCTGCACTCATTGCACTGGCAAACACATGAGAACATGTTGTCCAGGGAGGCCACCTCGGGGGTAATGTTGCCGCCAATGCCCACAACATCAGCCCCCAGGGTCTGGCTGATTTACAATTAAAAAAAAAAACTCACTACCATCATTAGCACATTAGCATAGCTTCTGCTGCTGGTCTGCCCTTGGAACTGACACAAATGCCTGTTAGCATGATCTATCGTGCTAACATGAGTGCATTAGCTGCTAATAAATAAATAAATGCATAAACAAACAAACAAAACAATAAGGTGTGGTGGTGCAGGGATAGGGCAGGACCTGGGAGTGGCCTGGGATGCTGAGCTGCAAAACAGGCACCAGGTGCAATCCGGTGCTGTGCCATGAATGCCCAGGTGCCTGTGAAAGAAAAGAGGCTGCATACCAGGCCCAATCCGTGATTCGCAATCCTGCAATGACATCGGAACAACCCACAATTGAGGTATGGTGCGATAAGGGCCTGGCTTTCAATTTATTGTCCAACTTTTTATATACAGAGGAATAATTTGTACCAACCATTGTTTGGAACAAACATGATTAATTCAAAACATGAACTGAGTTTCAATAATGTAAGCTGTTATTTTGAGTTATTTGTCTGACTTAGTATTTCTTCTCTACAATCTGGTGCAACAGATGACCTTGATATGCCAAACACACATACACTCCAAATTTTAATTAAAACAGCCTATGTTTTACAAACCCACTTCAATCTATGCATTCAGAATGACAGTCAATCAGAAACCATCCCTCATCATTTCAGATTAAGGCAAACAGTGAAAAGACATTCCCTTTATTTACTAATACTTTCAATTAAACATCTCAGGTTTGTTTAATGTCAAGCACCACAAAAGGTGGATTGGCTCCAGGCCATGTGGGCCAAATTTTGAATCCACTATTAATGACTAATGTAAGTATCACTGAATTCAAAGGGAACAAAGTACAACTAAGTTGATCTGGATCTAATCCACTGCTTAATAAGAAGACAATGGGCTTATGGAAGTTGGGTAAAAAGGCATACTTTGCTACATCTATATTGCAGTTTCAGTACACTGAATGTTCTTTTGAGAAAATGCTATGTGAATTTCTTTTTAAATGAAAAGTTGGACTGTGACATCTATTATCATTGCATTGCATTTTCAAAACAATTTATGTTTGTAATGGAAACATTTGGATTTTATTTTTATGTTAAAATTAAGTAATAAAATACAGTTGAAATACTCATTAAAAGTGTTAGTTTATTTTACACCCTGTCCTTCTTTTGAAATGGGTTCCAAATGATAAAAAATACAGAATAGCATCAAGTGGTTCCAATAACAAGATACTGAAAGCTGGTAATGGTTAGTACCAGTGTAGTTAAAATGAGTTACATATGGGGGGGGGGAAAGGAAATGTTTTTGACTCTGTGATTCTCAAAACTTTATTGTTAACATAAATTTCACCAATCTGACTCATAACCTGAAACTTAAACCTGACAAAATCCTGTTCAATTAATAATAAAAACAACGAATTCCTACCAATACGGATGTTTCATAAGATGCTACAAGACCAGGAGAAGGAGGAACATCTTTTCTGGTACCAGACACTCTATCCATCCCTACTCCCATCTTGGCCCTGAAGGACTAATGCAAAACGTGGGTGCATTGACGCTAAGTTTGGAAAGCAAACAGAATTTGTGACAGTACTACATCCTTGCCAATCAGACATGTCTATGCAAAGTTTGAGCCAACATGAGCTCAAAATTAATGCTAGTCTTAAATCAGTTTTGGTGTTTTGTTTTCAAAGCATTGGGTAAAATGTTCACATAGACATTGGAACTATACAAAAGGGTTTAAATCTTATCCCATTAATACTGTTTGCTTCATGCTAGCAAGGATAAAACTAGACACTGGCTAAAGTCCACTAGATTTCAAATATTATGAGAAAAGATTGTGGCAATCCTCTCTTCTGCTATGCATTAAGTTTTCACACATCCCCAGAATCTTGAGTTAAGCAGGTAAGAATAGTTCATCCTTCCCTAAGGATATTGTATAAGAACAACCATCTCTCTTTACAGTTTTTTTTTTTTAAACAGACAAAAACAAAAACAGAGAGAAACTCTGAAGAAGAAGACAATTCAACAAATGCAGGAACAATACAAGTAGTGCCTCAATTTGATGTAACACTAAACCAGAGTATCTTCCAGGCCCAGGTTATCTGAATGATTGTATTTTACCATATCAACCTGTCCATGTTTTGAGATCCTCTGTGAAGGGCCTTCTATCTGCCCCACCAGTATCACAGGTATACCTAGTATGAAACAGAGAAGAACTTTCTCAGGAGCTCCTGCAATGCTCCAGTAATCCCTCTTCAAAGAGAAGTAAGACTCGCATCCTCCTTGCTAACTTCTTTTTTGAGAGGGGGTCAGACTTTGAAGACTTGTTGCTCCAGGTGACTGGCCCTTACAGAACTGCACTGTACTGTCTGTAGGTGTTCTGTTTGTTGTTTTAACTAGCTATGTTTTTAAAATGATTTTAATTTCCAGCTAATTTAACTACATTTTTAATTTTTTTGTATTTGGTGTTTCTTCAACTATGTTTTTTTTAACTGTTGTAAGTCACTTGGAGTTCCAAACTGAGAAAGCTGTATGAATTATGGCTCATTGTTGATAATATCAGTATTGGTGTTCTCACTTGCTAGTTCCAAATGAACTCTTTTGTAAATACAATTTAAAATCAACTCTTTTGTAAATACAATTGATTCAGTGGGTTTAGTCTTGTTGGGAATAACAACTATATTTGGGCCCAAGTGTCTACTAATGTACTTACACGTGTCATCATAAAAATCTAGGCCCTTTTCACACCTTACCTGGTGCTGCTGGCACTGCGTGGGGATCATACAAAAAGGCTTGTCCAGGAGGCACTCGCATCCCCTCCGCACCAGCTCTGTGCTGGTCAGAAGAAAGTGTGAGTGCTCTGCCCCTTCCTTCCGCAGCGCAGCCAGGTACTTTCTCAGGCTGTGCTGGGGGAGGAAGCGCGATGGCTGCATGTCCGGAGCCTCTGCACACAAGTTAAGTGTGTGTGGGACACAGGAGCAACACACGATCGTGCATCATTTTCGGCAATGAGTCAAAAATGATATAATGCGCAATCACCCCCTAATGGCCTTGGGAGCGTTGCACAATTCCGAGGACATCATGTGGAACAGTCCTCGCAATCGCATGACACTTCCGAGGCCATTTCGCAATATATATGTATATTAATATACAAGAAAGTTGAACTGAAGATGGGTTTCCTACCCAGAAAGCAGCCTTCCATCTTACAAGATGCTAGCTGTCTTTAGCACTCAGTGTTAATACTAATTAAAGCCTTAACTGTTCAGTTTTCAACTTCAGAAGCCAACAGTCACCAGTTATGCCACTTTATTTTGTCAAAGTATTATTGTAAGTGACAGAGCATACATATTTGATTATTATTAGGGCACAGCTTGATATGCAGGTGTGTTCCTTCCAACCAAAAGAAAAAGATGAAAACTGCAGGTTGTCAGCCTGACAACGTTTATTACAATTTACCTCTTAAAATTCCCAACAAAACCTTTGAAGGGGTTTCAGGCAAATACATCATTTCTATGATTTCTAACTCCTTCATTTTATTTTCCTACATTTTGTATGCATGTCAATTCTATCTGCATATAGAATACAAGTTCCTGAATTGAGAAAAAGACACTGTATTAAAAGGAGGCGAGAAATACTTATTGCAATTAGAAATCTGAAGTGCAATTTGGCTGATTTCTAATCAACTAAGAAAAGATTAAGTTTAATATTTTTCAAAAAGGTAAAAAGAGAGATAGACAGATAACTATCTTAAAACCCATTTTTTAAATGTGCAGTTCTGATGTTATTAGAGTTAGAAGCCAAAAACTCATGAAAGAAATAGCAAAAATACTATGGATTTCCCTGAAGCTAGTAAGGATGACTATTAGAACTAAAAACATATGCTCATCCAACAGACATAAAGAAGATCCTATTCAGTAGAGAATTCTGAAAAATTGTAATTTACCACTATACAACATGAACAAAATTCATTTATAAATTACTCCCTTTCTAACCTGCAATAATCCAACGAGGACGGAGGCTTCATATTCACCTGCCTTCTCTAGGACCGTTATTTAATTCTGAGTACAATAGTCCCTCCACTTTTATGAGAGTCTGGGGTGCAGGACCCCCATGAAAGTGAAAATATCATGAATAAGCTGAAGCCCATTTTAGAAGCAACCAGCAGTCAAAGCAGTGGCCAATATCATTTCGCTACCCTCCCTCCTCCTCTCTGTCCCTTGCAGCCTTCCGCCATCCAATGCCTCCCCTCACTTCTCTCCCACCCTCCTCTTAACACCTCTCTCCAGTTCCAACAACAGCAATTCCTCACTTCTCTTCCTGTACACACTGGAAATTTCAAGCCTCTGCCCAAATCTCAGACCAGGAAAACTCAACTGAGTTTTTTTAACTTTGGGACTGGAGAGAGATGTGAGGAGGTGGGAAAAAGAAATGGTGGGGAGGCACTGGAAGATGGAGGTCTGCTGGTGGTGTCTCTAAAACCAGGCATTTTCCTAATCTGAGGATCTAGGAGAGGAGTGGTTGCACCAGATGGAGAGGGTGTGCAAATAATCTAATTTGTGAAAGTCAAACCCATGGATGTGAAGGGCTGACTTTATTATAAGAGAGTGTGATACAGTGGTCTGTTGGACTAGGACTCAAGACCAGAGCTCAGTATTTGGAAGACGTATTGCCATCCCACTGCCGAACAGCGCTTCTTGTGAATACATTCTTCCTAGTGTTTAGTCAGAATCTCCTTTCCTGTAATCTGAAGCTATTGGTTTTGGTCCTACCTTCTGGTGCAGCAGAAAACAAGCTTACTCCATCCTCTTAGTGACCACCCTTTAAATATTTGAGGATGGTATCATATTATTCTCAATCTTCTCTTCTCCATGCTGAACATATTCAGTTCCTTTTGCTATTTGTCACAGAAGTGAAATCTGACCAAAGCAGAACAGAATCACACTATTACTTCTCTTCATCTGGACACTACACTTTGTGATTACATGATAAAATTGCATTTGTTTTATTTGCCAGCACATCACAATGTTGAGCCATGTCTCCTTTGTATCCTATGGAGACTACTAGATCTTTCATGATGTATTACTGCCAAGTCAGAAGAAACTACCCACATTATCTACTAATATATAAAAGTCAAAGTTTGTTTGTCTGTGTCAGGCAGGCGAAGACTTCATATGATTGCCTGTGTCAGGTGAAGACCTCATATGATTGACTGACTAAGAAGATTCTATGGAATCCTGGGGTTTGCAATTTAGGGAGGGGCCTTTAGAATTCTCAGTCGGAGAGGTCTTCGGCCTCGCCAGTTGCTATGGAGATGAGGCCTAGCAGCAAGGAGGAGGGCAGTGTTTTCCCTCAGGAACCCAACCTCTGTATGTTAACAACTCTGAATACAGATTGGATTGAGGAATATGGGGAGAAGTTACAGGTACTGGACAAGACAGTTTAGGGAATTAGAGACACCAGAGTATTACCTATGAGAAAATAAAATCCCGGGCAATGCCGGGTGTATACACTAGTGTAACATAAAGCAAGAAAGGACCCATTTTGAGGAAAGAGAGAGAAAACTCTAATCATTTATCACTTATTTCTGTGGATAAGAAAACAGATCAATGCACTCAGAACTGTCAGGAGATACCAAAATAAACTCCTTTTCCTCCTCGTGTTTCCTCTAATGAGAAAGCACATAGTAATTCAAAAAGGCAGTAGCAAATCCAGCAATTTCACTCCTAAGCACTGGTGTAGTACTTTAGAAAGACCACAAAGATCTTTGTATACCTTACCATGTTGTCATTCTTATAACAAGTATTTAGCTTAGGTCAGTATTATTATCTCTGTATTACTAACATGGCACTAAGACTGAGAAGAAGAGACATGACACAAGCCACTCAGCAGAGTTGAGATCTAAATCAGAGCCTGATCATCCATAGCACATTTAGCTATGCTATTCTGATGTGGACTAAACTCAAGATAGGACAGGGAAGTGATAGGGATAAATCTTTGGTCTGCCAGTTTGAGATAAGCCCTGAAATACCAGTTCTGTAAAGATGTAGTTGCAGCATGAAGTAAATAAAAGAAACAAACAAAAACACTGTTCTAGACAAGAAAATGTCTCCCCCTTTTCCATTTGCCTTCTCACACTTGCACCAAAGTTCTAAATATCATCTGTTTATCTGCCCCCTACACAACTTTTTTTTCAACTCAGAAGCTACTGCCAAAAACATAGCAATCTGCCTTATATTTTATCAGATTAATGTTCTATCTATCCAGTATTGTCAGCTCTGACCAGCATGCCCTCTCCAGTTTTCAGCCAGGGCTCTTCCCAAGCCCTGTATGGAGGCCTCCTAATATCTGGAGGTCTTGCATCAAAATTTAACAAGGACAAACCTCTCTCTTAATTCTGAACTCAAATTAAATCTGCTCTATTCAAAGTGATATAGACTATAGGTCTGCTTTAAGATAGCCTTTTCGCACCTTACCTTTTCGCGGAGGTGGGGGGCAGCGCTCGCACGAGAAGCCTTCTGAGGAATGCTTTCGCGTCCCTGCTGCTTGGGCTTCACAGCAGCTTCCTGGTCATGTGAGTGCCCTGCCCCTTCCTACCGCAGTGCAGCCTGGGAGTTGCAGGCTAGCACTGAGGCAGGAAGCTTGATTGGCGCGGCTCAGGAGGCTGCACTTGGCAGGTAAGTGCACTCCACGCCCCTGAGCATTGCGCAACCACGCGACATTTTCAGCTTGAAGCCAAAAATAAAAAAATGTGCACGCGGTTCGCGTCACGCTCTTGAGTGTCGCGTAAATGTGAGTGTGTCATGCAGACCGCTCCTCACATTTACACGATGCTCAAGGGACCCTTTCGCTTAAGAAACGCCATGTGAAAAAGGCTAGAGATGGCAGGTTGCTTTGAAATCAGGCATCACGTCTCTAAGATCTAATAATTCAGAGTCCATTCTAGGTACATGAAATAAGTGACTTAGCTTTATTTCTGTCATCTGACCTATGCAGATAGGCTTCATTTGGCAATAGTGATCACTGGACATTCACTGGTATTAAATACTAGAAACCATTTGCTATGCTGGTTTTTGAAGAAAAAATTTATATGCAATACATCATATGGCCAAATGTTGATAGATCTCTGGATACTTTGCAAGAAAATTTATTAATAAGCCTTTAAATATGTCTACTACATATAGGGAGATATTTATAGCACATATAAACCAACATCTGTTTGATCTTCTATTTTCTTTGGGGACTCAGTAATTTTTATAGAGATTAAAAAGAAAAAAACCTAGCAGCTTGGTCAGTTTAGCAGGACCATCTCTCTAGATTACGAAAGCTACTGATTATTCTCCTTTATAAAAAGTCAGAAAATATATTGGCATAAAACTTATTGCAAGGCTGCATAAAGACAGATAACAATATCAATGTGACTTCATCAGCAGAAAGGAATAAATGTACCACGCATACAAATCCCATCATCACTGTATAACTGTATCAAGAACTGTATAAAGAAAATATAAATATCAGTACTGGAAGCACAATGGTTAAATGCTGGTACTGCAGCCACAAGGTTGTGAGTTTGATCCTGCCAGGCTTCAGGTTGACTCAGCCTTCCATCCTTCTGCAGGTCAGTAAAATGAGTACCCAGCTTGTTGGGGGCAATTAGCTAACACATTGTAAACCACTTAGAGAGCACTTAGCTGAAAGTGGTATAGAAATGCACATGCTATTGCTGGTATCTCAGATTTTTTAAAAAAAACAACTGTGGGTGCTAGAGGCATATTTTTCCAGACTGAAAAGGTGAGAGAATGCATTGCCAGCTGAGGTTTCTAGAGAAGAGAATTCTGTATAATAGGCACCACCACACCATATCCTATTTTCTAACTGCCATCCCTGAAAGATCCCATGGGCAATGTCATTGTGCAGTCAAGGGAACTTGTAGGATTACACTTCTTGGAAACATACTCTCAACCATTTTGCATTTTCAGCAAATGGGACATGCTGACATGTGGAAACCACACTAATCTGAGTACCTTGTCTACACCCCTATCTTTCCATGTCTGAAATTCACATCACAGAACTGGATTAAAGGCTTTGCCCCATAACTGATTTGCACCAAACTGCAAATTATGACAGATTTGTGCAATGGATGATTTAACATCCACTGTAGCAAAAGATGAGATAGATGTCATCTGAAGGCAAAACAGATTAGATAAAAAATGGACAACCTCTCCCTTAAAGGCCATACATGGCTCTTAGCCTCGTTTTCTGGAGGTACAGGGAGGAATTAGTGATGGAAGAAGAAAGCAAGGAGGATAGAGGAACCAAAATCAATGGAACGAATTATTAGTTCAATCTTCTGGTAAGAGGGAACTGTCGCTCCTCTCCAGAGGATAATGGAAAGGAAAGAATGAAGAAGAGAATAGGCGGGGGGGGGGGGAGAGAGAGAAGTGAGTGACAGAAAGAGAAGGAGTTGGCCCCGCTTGATTCTGGCTCCAGCCCATCTGCCAACATAGTGTTACCCATGGGAGATTTCCCACAAATGGCTCAATAGTACTCAGACAAAGAAGAAAGTTCCCTATCCTCAGATTAGATTGTCCAGCTCTTTTCTGTGTAATTATTTGCTGTACCAAGGAAATATGAAATAATGTTCTATGTTTCTGTTCTGTTTTGAAACTGCTTTAGCATTCAACTACAACTGAATGCTTAAGATTAATTACATAATGAAGTTCCTGGCTCTGTCCCTAGTTAAACGTGCTTAATTCACAAAATCTTTTCAAAGTATTATGGAAGCTGTACAGCATGCTTTTATTAAAAAATATTACATATGAGATATTATAAAATTACTATGACTATTTTAACCTAAATTCATAAGTATAAAAGTGGAAACTGACATTTAAGGTAAAAAATTATGCATATTTTTGTGCAAAATCATGTGGTATAAAATGAAATGTTCTAAAATATTTTAATAAAAGGAGATATATAATTTAACTGCCTCCAACTCTTAATTTTTTAAAGGATTAGCTCAAAGTAGTAATTTAATTAAATCTTTATGATACAGTACTTTACATAGTTGCTCTGGGCTTACATAGCTACAATAAGCATATTTTAGACATTTATACAATACTTAAGTGGGATAACAGAGTGACATACTCTGCAGTACGTATAAACGATCTGGAAATTGGATGTGTAAATGTGTACTTCAGTTGTGTAGTTCAAAGGAATGAACATAAATCATTCTAGTTATACTAGTACACGTTCACAAGGGGTCAGGATGCAGAACCCTTGCAAAAATGGAAAAAACACAAATAACTCCTCTCCCCATGATCCCCCTCTCATTCTCCTCTGGAGCTCCCTCTTCCATTCTCTTGCCTCTGGTCCTGGTGCTCCTGGGGTGGGGGAAGAGAAAAGACAAAGTAAAGAGCTTACTAATACTTTCTTCTCTGACACAGAAGAGCAGAACTCTTGAGTTCTGGAGTTCTAGATACTACCAGTCACCATCTTGAAAAAGGAAATTCCTCCCAGAGGAGAGGGATAGGAGCAAAGAGAGCACCTAACAAATCAGTGGCCATTACACAGAAGAATGTGTAGCCATGCGGCAGAGAGGAAACACCTCCAGCAGTAGGGGGTAGGGTTTTGCTCACCCAAAAGGAAAAAAAAAATCATTTTAAACACAAGCCTTGTAAGCCTGGGGTGAGGACTACAAGGGAATGGGAGGAGGGGGGGAGGCAAGCACACGCCTTGTAAATAATCAGATTTGCCAAGGTCAAATCTGCAAATGTGGTGGAAAGACTGTATGTTCAAAAGAATGACAAAAAAAGTATCATTCCATATGTTCTAGTGTCCCTCTTTCCAGAAATGCCCCAAGTAGGACATACAACTAATAGCCCTCTTTCAGTGTTATTCCCAGCCACTGATATTCAAAATCATGCTACCTTTGACCCTATGGTTTACATAGAAGCATTATAGTCAATGATCAACCTATCATCCATGAATTATCTAATCATCTTTGAAAGTCATCTAAATTGGCAGCTGCTATCACATTTTTTTGCAGCGAGTTCAACAGTTTATCTACAATGTGCAGAGTGTAGTTCATGTGGAAGGATCACCCATATCAACATCTTGTCTTAGGATGTGCACACAGGTTAGTAGCATTAAAAATGTGATTCTTGTTAAAACATCAAAACTTAAATACCAAGTATTTTCTTTAAATAAGAATGAGGTTAATATCAAGTGATTTAGATCTAAGTACATCGGCGCAAAAGCTCATCGCTAAAGTGAAGCAACATTTCAGTACCCTACACTGACTGGAAGGTTCTATGTCTGTATGCAAATAATTTACTTGGCCATTTGTTCAATATAATTATCTGCAGGCTGCTCATCATCTTAAAGAAATCAGTTCCTTCAATCTGTGCAGTAATTGTCTGAACTTACTTCTTCCTACAAATGTGCAATCCAGAGAACAGTCAGAAAAATTGAGGGGAAAAATGTGGGTTTTAAAATATTTTTTTCTAAAGCTATTTTTTTTCTGGTTTATGGAACATTTTCTTTTAGTATGATATATAAAAAGTTTAATGCAAGATGTTCATATATTTACTTCCCCAAAATTAATTCTAAATATCTAACAGAAAGAGTTTATATATATATGAGAATGACTATGCACAATATGAGACCAATACAATTGTTGGTCTTAGTTTCCTTATTTCACTTCTTTTCAGGAGAATGAATGCATTCTGTCTACCTGACATGATGAAACACTAGTAGAGACAAAATAAATTTCTATTTTACTAACGTAAGTTTCTTTTTTACTTCTTCTTTCTGAGATTTTGGCCCTTTCCGTATCCTACCTTTTCTCAGTGCTGGGATGCAGTACTCACCTTCCCAGGCTGCACTGAGACAGGAAGCATGACCAGCCCAGCTCCCAAGGCTCCGCACACAAGGTAAGTGCATGCGAGGCCTGGGAGCAATGCGCCACCGTGCACCTTTTTTGGCTTAAAGCCGAAAATGAAAAAGTGCACAAGCAGTGCCTGCCAGGCCCTGAAACATTGCACAAATGTGAGTGCACTGTATGGATCGCTCCTCACATTTGTGCAATGCTTGAGGGGCCCTTTCGCATGGAAAATGCCATGTGAAAAGGGCCTTAGATTTGTTTCATTTTGTTTGTCTCTTCTTGGCCTGCTCCTGAATCTAGCAAAGCAAAAGATTCAGATATTCCTTACAGTTCAGAGACCCATATCTCCATAAGAAATTACAAGTAAGCTTAATTGATATTTATATTCTGAATAAAAGGAACTTTTAATAAATTGGACATGAAAATTTTATGCCTAATCAGTCTGTACAGTGAGCCCTCCACTTTTGCAGGAGTTAGGGGCACAAGTCCCCTGTGTTTTTGGTTTTTGTTTCTTTCTTGTTTTTTTTAACCTGAGAACACTTGTCTCACTTAGGTCCTCCAGTGTGATTATGTGGTCAGCTGCCAGTAGAAGTGGGCCACAGAATCACTCTGGATGATCTATCAATGCACAAAGAAGTGTTCTCTCTAGGAATCTCTAAGTCTTCCAATGTGATTCTAAAGGCCCATGCCCACTAGAGAGGACATATTTTTTTCTGTGCATGGGCAAATAAGTTAAACTTTTTAAAATAAATATATTAAATTAAATAGCCCGCAAATAATAAAAACTGTGAATACTGAACCCACAAAGTGGAGGGCCCACTGTGTATAATAATTTTTATGTTCCTAAAGTAGCAAAGTGACTTTCAGTCTGTAGAGGGTGCTAATTTTTGCCAGTATTTCACACTGGATATTGGGTTCAAGGGAAGGGTTTCTCTTTGTGCATGTGTCAGGGATTCCCTTCTTTTCTGGAGAAAGTTTGGCCTTTTTCTTTGGGTCCTCTGATTTATTCAATAGGTTAGGAGCACAGCACTTTAATCGTTCCGCATTTTAATAATTTCCTGGGGTTCCGCTTTTTGACCATTTCATCTTTCTGACAGTGCTCCAGTCCCTAACATATCAGGTAAGCCTGTACAAGAAAGAAATTATATGAGAATATTTTAAAGACATTTACTCAACAGGTCAAAAATCTGAAAGCATCAATAATATATGCAGTATAACAAAGAGACAGAAAGTCTGTTTGCAAGAATGAAAGAGAAAAAAATATTTAAAGTGAAATCCTAAACAAAGAAGAGGTATAATATTGCAGGCTTTATTTTAAATTAACTTGGACAATAAAATATTTATCATTGTTGAGGACATATACAGAAAAATATCAATGGTAAGCTTAAGTCAGCCCTGTTTGGTTCTTAAATCAATTTAATTTAAATCAGTCGTCCTCGGCCATTGGTAATGGGACTGTGCTATTTGCTGCATCACTCTATGTTAACAATATGCATTTCAGGGCTAAAAGAAACACATTAACTCTATTCTGACCTTTTCAGAAGACAGAGAATAAAAATAAACCAATTAAAACAAAACACTTTAAGACCGCTTCTGGCAGAAAAGCTGAGGAAGTCTCTGTTGATATTAGTTTACTGGACTTTCTGTTTAATTAAAATGTCATCATTAAGACCAGTCCACTGCCACATATTGTGCTGCTTTCCCAACATGGATCAAAAGTAACTGCCTGTCCAACCAGAAGAAAGAGACAGACACACAAATGTATGAATAAACCAAAAACTTTATTAACTATTTAAAATGATCTGGAGTGGTTCTGCATACCACAGTGCACGATGAACCAGAATTAGACCTTTAACAATATTGTCTACTGCACAGTTGTAAACCACCTGCATGAGTTTCAGCTACCTGCCATGGAAGGTTTTTTCCTCCCCTTAACAGACCGAAATATTAGTATTTTTAAGGCACAGGAACTATGTTGGCTACAACCTTCCATGGGGGCAGAGGGAAGAGGTCTGACAGCTGCTCAGAACAAATGTTTTACCTCATGTGAACATGTGTTTTCTAACTCCAGGTGTTTGGCTATTAATTTTTTTGACTCTCATGCATAAACACTCCTGTGTATGTGGCTTATTTTATACACTGCAATACAGTGGAATTCTCCATGGGTCAGAAAATACTTCAAGTTAAATCATGCTAGTTATTTTTTTAATGCCTGGATTTATATTAAATACTGCACTTAAAAGGGGGAACATAACATAAAATTAAAACACCAGAGTAGGATAGTGGTTTGGGTGTTGGACTAGGACTCTGGGAGATCAAGATCCAAATCATCACTGAGCCATGGAAAGCCGCTGGCTGACCTTGGTTGGACAAGTCACACTCTTTCTGCTTCAGAGGAAGGCAATGGCAAAACCTGTCAAATCTTAGGGTCAACATAAGCCAGAAACAACTCAAAGACACACAACAACAACAACAGCAACAACAACACTGGACTTGTTAACTGTCATGGCTGTACTCAAGGCCTCACAACATCTAAATCCAACACAGCTACAACACATATATATACCAGACTAATATGATTCAGTAGGTCATTCACTAATTAATATGGGAAAAGTATATCTAAATTTTAAATATGTTAACCCTTTAGCACCCCATTGAAAAGAAAGGTGAGAAATAAATAAATATGAGTTAATAAAAAGAATTTAATAAACCTGATAGACACAGACACACAAACACTGTTTTTATAGCTGCCACTATCACACCACCATTACACACACACACACACACACACACAGATAGATACACACACAGACAAGACAGAGATACATACACACACACACACACACACACACACACAAAGTTTTTAAAGCTTCTCCATATTTCAGCTTGTGACTTAGCTCAGTATGAAAGGAAAACTCTGTGTATGCAAACTGCAGGGCTGTGGAGATTAAGTTCAAGCAAGATAGTAGGAAAAATATTTCTTCCTCTTTGCTACCCTCAAGTTTCCTTCTGACTTTGTTCATTTCAACAGTGATCTCATTTCAACAACCATTCAGCTCTGGTTCATTTCTGAAATTCTCCTCCCTCTTACAGTGGACAAGCTATCATTAACCTCAAAGTGATTTATTCCCAAGCAAGTGCATGGGAGATTGCAGCTAGGGCTAAGGAAAATCTACTTAGGCACTGTGAACTCAAAGCTTTCTCAAGGGAAAACAAAACCTAACAAAACCAAGCATACTATGGTACATCGAAGTACCTATGTATTCCTTTCACAAAAGAATGTAGCGTACCTATGTATTCCTTTCACAAAAGAATGTAGCTCCCCGTGGTACTGCTGCAAGTCTGAAAATATCAAAAAAACATTATCATGACGGTATTGCTTTTCTGAACCTCTAAACATGTAGTCTGAGCAAAAAAGGCAGCTCACTGTGTTCTTTGCAACAGAAACAAACTCTGAGCATTTCTCAATGCACTTTGGCTCTTATGTGGCAGAGGTCTTTCATCCCATGTGTTTACACTATGCCTTTTTGTAGGTCACATTACAGTGGTTTGAAAATAACAGATTAAACATAATATACAAGAACAGCATCAATCTCTGATGCTGCTGTCCTATAAAAAGGAATAGTACTCACAGTAACATCCCTTTAGACTCCATGGGACTTAATTTCTGTGCTGGCACGCACAGGACTGCACAGAAAGCAACTCATTAGGCTTTTTAATGTAATGTGAGTTGGTTTCTTTTTTCATTAAAAAAACAAACATTATGTACTACTTCAAAACAATTTAGTAACTCAGTTAATAGGATTTTGTTTTTGATTTTAGGCCAAACATTGACAGGATGGTATAGTAGGTCACATTTGGCACTATTTAAACGGTAGTTATATCTGCATATAAAATACAATCTTTTCCTTTAAATAAGCAAACCTGGAAAACTTACTGCCTTCAGGAAGTTGAAGTTCTATTCTAGATCTAACCACCACGCAACAACAGACAGGTCATCACTCAAACCTATGCACTGTTTCATTTCCAGCACATGATGGTTTACATCTACCTTTGCCCAAGATACAATATTAAAATGTAAAGCCTGACCAGCACACCTACTCTGGACCCCAGGTCCAGGACAGGAGGTCAGTTGAACAACAGGACGAGCAGCGGTGACAGCAGACTTTCTTCCTCTAACAACATGTTGGCTACCTCCTGACAGGTGATTTGTGCTGCTGCTTTACCCGCATTCCTGAGGAGTCAGCCTTAGGAATATCATAGTGAGCATGGCCTGGGTACAGTGAAGAGGAAGAAAAGATGGTAGTGAACCTGAGCAAGGCTTGTCAGCAGTAATGGAAGCCAAAATGGAAGCTCCTACACCTATCCCAAGAGATTCTGGGAAATCATGTCACCAGCAGAATGAGAGTTATTCACACATAATGTACAATGGGATCCTGAACAATAACATGCAGAGACCTTAAAAATCTCATTAGCAACAGGGACAAAGTGTATAAAAATCAATTACAATGCAGGTGAATTTATACTAACTTGTTCAGGTGAATTAGCAGTTAATACAAATGTAAATGTGGTATGAATTTGATTTTTTTTTAAAAAAATCACATAAAGTATATAAATCTTCCTGTCTTTTATTCTGCACTCAAGAATGTATAATTTAAAGGCTCTTCAGATCTACTGGGCATGTTTAAGAGAGTTCATGTGCATTTTTCAGTGGTTTTTTTAAAAAGAAAAAATTCTGAATTTTTTGGGGAAAAAATTGTTTGCCTTCTGGTTATGGCAAAAAACTTTTTCCACAACTCCCTGCCTTTTTTTCTTTTCTTTTTCTTTTTTGCACAAATATGCACACATGCACAAACACAAACACAAAATCCTGAAATGCAAAAAGAAATCTAACAGAGGTGGACAGTTTTATCTATAGGATGTTTCAGTGTGTCAAGACTCTCTTTTTGTTAAGGAGAAGAAAATTTGTGAGTACCAATAGAAGTCAGAATTCTGTGGTCTTCCACATGTTGTTGGATTGCAAGTTCCAGCAGTCCTACGCTAGGAGATAATGGTAGGGAATGTTGGGAGAATGGTAGTCTAACAACATCTTAGAGGTACACTATTCCTATCTCTACCATAAAAACAAGGAAATGAAAATAATTTCAGGAATAAGGGATGTATACCTCAATTAAGTGTGTACAACTGTTTTATTTATTCTTAACAGGTAAATTACAACTATTTCAAGACAGACAGCTTTGCTCACACTTTTGTTCTTCCACTGTAAGTTACAAATAAAATTTCAATTAAGTTCTGACTAGGAATGCAATTCCTTTCCCAATTCAATTCCTGAAAGAAACAACGAGCAGTTCTAGAGATGCTCTTCTTACTGAGATAAAGTCTATTAGTAGTTTGAAACTTTTGCTGCACAATATTCACACATTTTTGTAAATGAAGCAGCATTTTCCAGCAAAGAAAATGCTGCTCCCTGAATGTAAAATGCTCGGGTTTTTTTAAGTCTAAATTTTATGTTGAATATGTCCCAAACAGCAAAGATTCTACTATTATAATCATTCCAGAAAAAAATGTGCCAGTGTTTCCTGACACTGGAGAACCACATTTTCAACCATTTTTGAATAGTCTTCCCATCCCCAGTTTTGCACTATTAGGAGTGCTGTTTAGAATATGTTCTGTCATCAATAAGTATTACACAGCTGCACTCCATCTGAGGCTCAAAACACATTCATTAGAGCCTTGTGGTGAGTTCTTCTTGACTACTTCGTTTGGTTTAAAAAAATTAATTTGAGAATTTTCAATCTAGAATTAAAATAACAAGGAAAAGGAGGTACAATTGCACAATGCTCTATGTTAATTTTGTATACTTTCGTATTCTGGTGTTGCAGTACTATAGCACAACAATACAATAATATTTATTTTAAAAAGTGATTTTAAAAAATCAGTCACTATGAATTTTAATGGTGAACAGAAATAGAAAAGAAAAGCCTTTACAAATTAATGTGGCATTTTGTTACAATACTATATCTTTCTTTTAACCTGAAATTGAGCCTGTTTAAAAAAGAAAAAGGAAGGAAAAGAAAAGAAAAGAATAAGAAAGTGTCATGAATTGGTACCCATCATGGGGTTGTGCTGACGGCCTTGTCCAAACTCTACCCTTTAAAAAAGGACAAAGCAGTAGATCTAAAAGCACCTACTCCAATGGACGCTGTGCTCCTCATCCATTTCAAAGATGAGGGAGTCAGACTTTCTGTAAGTAAAAATAGAAGAATCACAGAAAAAATAGAATTGAAAGAATCCAAAACAGCATTTTGATGATTTCAGACACATGCAAGTCTATTTCCCTCCTAGAATCCACCTCCAGGTTGATATTTTCTCAACAGATTTAGGCAGCCTACCAGATTCAATTTTACATTTATTAAAATGTAAAATTGTAACAGAGATGGTGAATACTGAATACACTTGGGCTCAATAACCAAACAAAATACAGAATTAGTCTAGTATATCAACATGACAGAGATCACCTGACTGATTCATCACAAAGAATTATGCACGTGCTTTGATGCTGTCAGGAAGGGATCTTGGGAGAAAAGCTTCTTAACACACACAAATTACACAATCTACGAAATGTGTATCAACAGACCAGTGAATTCAAAAGTGGGCAGAAGAAACATTCCATCTCTGCCCACCAGTTCATAAACTAGTACAAAATAGAGCCTGTGAGTTGTTCTTGGATGGCACTTCTAGGCCATTTGGCTGCAAACATGTTCCAATTCATGGTTGTTGTGAGCAAAACATGCATAAGATTGTACTGTAAGTCATTATATAGAGTGGGTCTTACTCTTGAGTAAACATGAACAATGCATTTTATGTCAGTTTCTTTGGGGAGGATATTTAGACTAATAGGACTTTTACCATAATAGTCTAAAAATAAAGAGATTCTTTATCATCAGTATGCCAAATGATATGATTTGTTTATGCTAACTGATCTATGATACATTTTATGATGCTCATGCACTAAAATGGGGTTAGAATAGATAAGACAGAAAGGCCATTTCTGCATTACATTGTCATGCTGCTATTTTTCCACTTTCAACATCCTATGGAATCCTGGGGTTTGCATTTTAGGGAGGAGCCTTTAGAATTCTCAGCCAATTGCTCTTTGGCCTTAGTAAACTACAAGTCCCAGAATTCCACAGGATGTTGAAAGTGGAAAAATAGCACTAGAACAGTGTAGTGCAGAAATGGCCTGAGTAATGTATGTATGTGTGTGTATGTGTATGTGTGTGTGTGTGTGTGTGTGTGTGCGCGTGTGTGGCTAGACAGATACACAGACACCTTCTTTCTCCATCTGTCTCTCCTTCTCTTTCTACCTTCCACTGTTTCTGGCAATGGAAGAGAACAGACCTCTTTCTTCCCTGACAGCTTCAACATTCTCAAAATACTGCATCTTTAACTGCGTGAATAATACAGTGGCTTGAGTGTTGCACTAGGACTCTGAGACACCAGGGCTTGAATTCCTACTCAACCATGGAAATCCAGTAAGCGACCTTGGGCCAGTCACACTTTCTCAGCTTCAGAGAAAGGCAATGACAAACCTCAATATATTCTGCCAGAAAACCCTATGATAGGGTTGCTGTAGTTGCAATTGATTTGAAGGCAAATTAACAACTGCATGACCGTTAAACAGTGTATGTGGCTATTCTCCTGAAACATCCACCATTAGATCAATGCTCCTCACAGCTACATCATTCTGTGATATTGTTTTCATGTCCTCAGCCTTTTTTTTCCCTTTTAAATGCTGCAGAATTAGTATTTCCACAGATTTCAATATGAAGGACACAGAATATGGCCTTTAAACCAATTAAACATCATGTTTGTTTTGGTGTAGCATTATTGCATGGTCTTCTGAGTTAATAACCACAGGGAAAAAAAATAGATGCCGTTTTCCAAGTAGCAAAATATACTTTTATGAGCCTATCTAATATTGGATAACTTAATTTGCCAAAGGGGGCTAGCTATCTTCTTACAAATGTATGCATGCCTGCAACTCCCATTACAGTTAATGGACATTATGTGGGCATGGAACAGACACCTTAGGCAGAATGTTAGTGAGTAATAGTAGTGGAATTAATCTAAGAAAGATGATACATTTCTAATTTGACTTTCATCATCTCTGTAAGTACTAGAGAAGCTTACAAATCTCATCCATTCGTGAAGCAAAATTCATTTTTCAAATTACTTGTTAATATAACTGTACCAAATAGTGATTTCTTCATTATTCTACACATCATATTCAAATTATTAAATGTACATAGTTGTCAGGTGGTATAATTAATGCTGTGTGTACGATCAGTCAAGTCTTTTTCATCTCTCACATAATAGAGTTCAAGAAAAAAACAGAAAGCCACTGAAACCATGAAATAAAACATAACAGAATTAAGATGCATTAAGAGCTAGGGTTACATTAAGTCAATATTAAGAAGGATATGAAAAGGTACAGAATCATCCCCACCAAACAAAAGCACTGCACTTTCTTCTGAACACTTCTGAACACTTCTACAACAAAATTATGGTTCCCCACTTAAATTTATAATGAGAAGAGTCTGAACAAGATTAGTTATCATCTCAGAAGTCTAAACACCAGATCCTGTCTGATTTTGAAAGCTAAGCAGGGTCGATCCTGGTAGTGCCTAGACAGGAGACCAGGGGAAACGTACCCTGCGCCCTGGGGGCAAATCTTGCCTTCTGGCTCTTAGGAAATGTTTTAGAAGGTTCTCTGATATATTAGCAGGGACAGGCTGCTCAGTAGACCTTAACACCACCTCAACCACATTGCTTGCCTATCTGCTGTACCCCTCTGAGAAATATGCCCACACTTTGGGCTTGAAACAGATTGTCACACGACCGGTAGGCAAACAGAGATGGAAGCACTGTGCAAAGCTGTAGGGTTTCTGAATGAACGGGTTATGGTATCGAATCAAGGGCAGCAAGTTGGTCAATAAAAATATACAAGTCACAAGACAAGTCAGGTCAGTGCATCATTTAATGCCAAGTCAAGTCACCGACGTGACTTAAGTCTGACTTGAGTCCAAGTTAATAAAATCAAATCTACATCACTGCAGAATAACACAATGTCTTGTCACTATTGACCATTTTGTAATTGCTTCGTTCAAAGAGGCTGTTTTTGTCCTGTTAAAAGTTGCCTCCCTCACATACTTAACTCAGTAGATCCATTTGTTCAAATATTTGCAGCCTGCAAAAATGCTATTAGAGGAAAAAAAAGTGTGCCTTATAGGGAGGAGCCCTACACACTGGATCTGTGGTATGAGGACTGTATTTCTCAATAGCCCCTCTTGTGACCTGTGTCTCCTTTTGGTGAAGGATAAGAGAGACTTGGAGAAAGACAAAAGAAGTTGGTAGGGAAGGCAATAAACCCCCTTTAACAGTTTGGAACAGAGATATCTCAGGTAGTATCAGGAAAGCCCAGGTATTGAAAGCCTACATTACTCTTGAAGTGGGGCCCAGCCTATTATTAAACTACACAGAAACTTGCTCTGTGTTATACTTTGGATCCATTTCTTCTGTGCCACATCTTCTGAGCCTGGAAACCTTCTTCTTTATCTACACCATTAAATCACCGATGTTTCTAAGTTTGTGGCAGCGTGACTACTTAAATCTATAATCCTTATGATCTATGTAAGGCCTATCCCATAATCTGGTTTTAATTTTATGATTGCTTCATCTTGCTTTAACTTTTGTATCGTGGAGATTTTAATAGTATTTCTTTCAGTTTGTTGTAAGTCACTTTGGCCATTTCTGCATGAGACTGTTATAGCACTATGATTCCACTTTCTACATCCTATGGAATCCTGGGGTTTGCAGTTTAGGGAAGGGCCACCTGGCCCCAGGATTCCATAGGATGTTGAAAGTGGAATCATAGTGCAATAACAGTCTCGTACAGAAATGGTCCTACACTCCTGAACTGGGAAAAAGATGGGATAGAAATAAATATCAGAAATATCACCACTACCCTGTCATCTACAACAGCTAGTATAGATGTTACTAACACAAAAACTGATTTCAGAATTGACCTTCAGTCATGACTATAAAGGAATACTATGTGCAACTTTGGAGGCAGTGTTAGGATTTCATGCACACAGACTTGCAAGGACAGAAACTGATCATTCTAGTAACCACAATGGACCTCAAGAGAGGCAGAATAGAGGAAGTGAAGACTAAACTCCTGTTAAGTCAGAAGTTGTAAGAACAACAAGAAGAGAAAGAGAGAGAAATTAGGAAAGTGGGAGCAGAACTGATAATAGTAGCAATAATATAGGAGAAGTCACATCACAAAGTAGCAATCTTCAATTCTGCTACTTCTTCCATGTGGCCTGAGTATTCTCATACTGCTTCAGAGGCACTGGGAGACCCAACACTACAATGGCGCCCATGATGCCAGTGATTAGAATACATAGCATACTGCATGACAATATGAACTCGTTTATACTTTGTTTCCACAAATGCTGGCTAGGCATACTAGAGATCTCTTTTACCTACATCAAATTGATGAAATATGCAGACATATGGGAAAAATGAAGGGATTTTATCATAACTACCTGAGATGCTTAGCTACTCTCATTTACCCTGAAGCATGAAGAAATCTCAGAGTGGGGCAAACAAACCATGATAAATCTGGAATTTGCCAACCCACGAAATAACTGTTTTTGACCATAGCTGCAGCAAACATAAAATAGGTTTTGATTTATACATGTTTCACATCTTTTTTTTTTCTGATTCACTGAGTAACAAGTAGCTTCTGACATGACACAACAGAATGGGCAATGGGAAGAAGTACTTCTTGTTTCTTAATGGTCCAATCATACATCTCCTACCAAAAGATGTGAAAGATCTCCATAGTGCCTGAGGATTAAATGGGTCCTAAACTAACAATTGCACTGTGCTCAAAGCTAACTGAAATGTTAGAATCCTACCACACACATTTCATCAAGATAGCAGTGTTTACTTATTAAAACATTTTAATTTTGCCCTTCAGCTCTACAACAGTCCCCAAGATTTCTAAAAACAATAAACATTATTGCAGTGATAAAAACATTATTAAGCATACTATATCCAGACCCAATGAGCTCATTTTTTTTTCCAAAAGTAGTACCATAGCCAGAAATAGAAATGTTTATTCATCATTGAAGGAATGGTCAAAGAAAGAATTTTTCAACTGGATTCAGGAGGCCAGTTCAGCTTTAGAAATAACCTATGTAGCAACCATATGGAATAAATTGTTTCTGCTTGGTAAGAAAAAAATCAAGGAATATTTTTAGCTGCTCCTTATTTGTTTCACCTTACAGCTTTGCCTATAGCTGCTACGTAAGATTATTTGGTCTCTTGGAACTGAAACAAATTGCCTTGAAGCACTGAATTTATTGTTATATAAGTAATTTCCAAAGATGCTAAAAGCATTTTAAAGAAACACAGCAAGTAGGCTATTTTCATAAACATTAAGGTGACAGTCAATAACAATAGTCTGTAATCTGAAACACATGTAACTTTTTTTCATTGTCTAAGCACCATTAACAAATAATTCCTTGGCATGCTTAATATTCCTATCAGAAAGTATGTAAGGAATTTATAGGACAATGATATACATATCCCATTCCAAGTTCTGTTTAGACTCAAGCAAACAGGCCTAACATTACATACTTTCTGGTAAGTGTGCATCGGATTTCAACCTTAGTTTTAAACATTTAGCACAGATGTGGCAAAAGCAAGGGCTACAGGCAGCTCAGATTATTTTATGGCACCGAACTCTGTTCCCCAAAGGTCCCAAACTCCTCCAATAAGAGTGGGTGAAAACTGTGAATAAAATTCCTCAAATGCAACCTGAGCACTGTTATGTATCAATCCCCAAAAACTTATTATAATGCTGATAACCAGCCAAAAATGGCTATAAATCTGCAAAATGCAAACCAAACGTAAACTTAACATTTTCATTCAATTTTCAGCCCAAAATGTGCTGTCATGGCTTACCACAGGAGGAAAGGTTGCCCCCACCACAGTTTCCAAGTCCTGATGTAGTATGGCGCTAGAGAAAGTCCAACTATGGAGACAGCACAGTAAATAAATCCGTAGACTACCACAGGATAACTTTTCAATGGTCCAAGCAGGCTAGGTGGAAAAAAAAGGCTAGGTGGAAAAGGCTAAGTGGAAAAAAAAGGCCAGGTGGGGGGAAAAAAGCACTGTATGGCATGATTCACCAACAATTTATGCATATTAACTACATATACCTTCCAGTATTGTGCAGATTATCCAATTTGATTTTTCCAAATGACAAAAATCAAGACTGTCAACGACTAACCGACACTGTCACAGCAGCATACCTCACATTTCAAATGCTAATATATGAATATATTCTCATATTTAAATACAAGAGTACTTGCAATATGTCTGTGTGAACCTGGATTTAAATACTGTAATTTTAAAAAAATGCATACACACCATTTGTAAATTGTATACATGTATATATGAAAACATATTGTAAACCCCATGTATCAAATAAGATCTATAATTTCATGTGATTTAAAGTGTCAAGCCATTATCTCAAATGGTAGACATAAATAATGGATTAAAGTTGCTTGTTTAGATTGGCACACTCACTTATATATTCACACAGCAGAGGTGGCCATGCTGAGAAGCACTAGTCAGTATTATTGTCATTAGTATCTAGTGATAAGGCTGAAAATCAGGAAACTGTTGTTTTTCTGTTATTCACACTATTCACATGAACTTTAAAAAAGTACTCCAAGATCGAACAATCAGAAGTATCTCCTGTCTTTATGATTTGCCACAGCAAGAGTTAATATGCAAAATACATACAAACAAGTCTCAACGTACATTGAGATTATGTTCCTGGACTTACAATGTAAATTAAGGCTGATATAAGTGGAGGGAGTTAGTCCCATAGGGAATGGCTACAGATGAGGGCCATATGTTCCACCGGAACTGAAATAATCCCACAGTTAATGACTCTATTCAACCCACCACTAATGCTACAGGGTTTAAAGCTTAACACATTAGAGTTCACCATTACTAAGTTAGAGAAATGTGTAGATGGTCACCAGGGACACTAGAAAAGATGCCAACAGGACTTTGCTGGAGTAAGCATGCTGCCATTTGAGTATGGTTCCTCTTTAAGAGGAGCCCACAGATAGAAATTAACTGGTAACAACTCTAGTGTTACCAGTTGCGTGGAAGCTGTGCTATCTCCAGCACTCTTCCCAGGTGAAGAAAATATATGAGGGGAGAAAGAGGCAGCACATCTGTCCTGTCATCTGCAGCACATAAACAGAGCAAAGCAAGAAGACAGGCAGCACATGTCTTGCTGTGTCCTCTCTAGCAGGCTTGCCAAGTCAAGAAAACAGACAACACTTGTTCCCCTCCCAACTAGGAAATAGAAGGAACTCATTCTAGCCACACAAAAAAAACTCTTAAGATTACAGTTTCTTACTTCCCTTCACCTTCCTTCTAAGCAGGCAAAGGAAACCACTCCTTCAAGAATAACAAGATTCTTCCTCCCCACTCTTGCCCTTACCCTTCTATGTGAGCAAAAGAAAGCCCTTCCTACAAATGATGGCAAGATTTGAATTCTCCATGCTCCCCCTTCTAAGCCAGAAAAGAGAACACATTTCTTCAAGCAAAGCCAGTACAGTTGCTTTCTCTTCCTTCCCACTGCCTGAAGGTAGTGGGGAAGGCAGGTAAAAGAAATCCAGTCAGCCTTTCTTACTGCCTAGAACTCCATGCCAAAACTCCAAACAGCCTCAGCCTCTCACACTTCCCTCCTCACTCTCCAACCAGGGTCACTTAACAACACAGGAATGCTGAGAGATAAGCTCTGTGGCTGTGTCAGAGTTTGTGAGTTTGTCTGTGACAGGCAAGCAAAGACCTCACATGATTGGCTGTGTCAAGTGAGGAGACCTCATACGATTGGCCGCCCAAGAAGATTCTATGGAATCCTGGGGTTTGCAGTTTAGGGAGAGGCCTTTAGAATTCTCAGCCAGAGAGCTCTTGAGTCTGTCCGATTGCTATGAAGACAAGGTCTAGCAGCAAGAAGGAGGGCAGCGTATTCCCTCAGGAAATCAACCTCTGAATGTTAATAACTCTGAATACAGATTGGATTGGGGACTATGGAGAAAGGTACAGGTACTGCACAAGGCAGTTTGGGGAATTAGAGATACAGGATTTCAAATATGTGTATTGAAACCACATCTAACTCCTAAGGTAAGGTAATTCTTAAGGTATTTCTAACAAGTATTACCTATGAGAAAATAAAATCCTGAGCAATGCCAGGTATATACTGAAATTCTAAAAAACAGATAACACTTCTGAGTAGAGACAAAAACAACAAGACTAGACTTTCATAAATTAAAATATGTCTCATGGGCCTCCATGGCATTCTTGAATCATCAGTCTCTTTTCATTCAGGTAAATAAGATGACACAAAATTCTTAATAATTAACATAGTGCTTATTTAGACGGATAAATCTATGCTGATTTATATTTCACCATTTGACATTGCTTCTTGACATTTCTTTTCACTTCCTCAGCCTCATGACTGTTTTAATTTGAGTAGAAAGATGGCAAATTTGTGGGGATCTTGCAATGTCTAATCCACTACCATCCTTCTTCAAATATCTCTCCAACATGTTGTGATCTTCAGAACCATCTCTTTCTCTTTCTCTCTCATGTCCACTTATTTTTTAAATCCATCTCTATTGCTACAGTGCAAAAATGACAAACTGTATAGTGCTACTGTTGTGTTTGTTCCCTCAGAGAATGATCAACCCGTCACATGAACATGCACACACACATAAATACCTATGCGCGCGCGCGCACACACACACACACATATCCATAGGGAGTTTCCTCCAATTCCTCAGTTCACATGTATCTGTGGAAGTTTTGCTCCAAGGAAACAAGCATGGGAATCGAACCATCGAGGTTTTCTACCTCTGCACTATAATTCTAAAGACGACTTAAAACACAGCAACAACACTAATGCCTTATTGCAAGAATAGTAAGTTCCAGAGCTTGGAAAGATCACTCTTCCTACACACATTTTAGTCAACCTGAGGACTGCTTTGACTGACATATCCTTTCTCTAATCTTGCAACTTCAGCTTCAACCAAAATTGAATCAAAGTTGATTTGGAAATGAAGTTGGAAATGATTTGTGTGGAGCACAGGAACCTACTGCTATCTCATTAAGGTACCACAGAAAAGTTTTCAGAAATTGTGCTGTAGCTGTTAGCTGCCATCAAATCAACTTTAACTTATGGTGATTCTTTCAATGAGAAACCTCCAGGTCACCAACAGCCGTGCTCAGCTTTTGTAAATTCAGGTCTGTGGCTTCCTTTATTGAGTCTACCCAGCTGTAACATGGGCTTTTTTTGTTTCCTGCTGTCTTCTACCTTGCCCAGAATCACTGTCCTTTCTAATGAGTCATGTTTTATGATATTCAAAAAATTAAAAACATTAAAAAATAGGCAAAGGACAAAGGGAACTCCACCAGTTTTTATTGGGGTGTTAAACTAAAATTAATTAAAATTAAACGACCAAGGATATGGGATTTTTTTTTTTTAAAAAAAATCACCTTTCAGAAGTGAAAAAAAAAATACTTTGGAATACTCTGGAAAAGGAAAGGAGACAGCCACAAATGTATGACTAGCAAAAACATCATTCGGCTTGCTACAAAAAAAAGTGGGATGTGCAGAGAACAAATACTACCACTTTCTGATAAATTTGCTTTGCCTGAAAAAAGCCCATAAATTATTTATGCTTTAACCCCAATCATATACATGATCTTAAACATTCAACATACACCAGTAAATCTTGTTGTTTTAAAATGCTGGCCATGCAAGAATGAAGCCCATTCCATACAGTACCGATGCATTTCTGCTTACAATGTTGTTACGGGATGAGGTAGATCAAGGGAACTCCACAAAACTCTTTCTAGCTCTATTATTCTTGAATCTAAGGCCTCTTCTTTAGCACATTCCCATTCTGCCAAGGAGATGGGAGAAGAATGGACCATGGCAATGTTTCTCATGGTCCTACTCCTCTCCCATCCCCAGATGGTGCAATCACGGGTTAAATCGTTGACAGGTTTTCCCTGTCAATGACCTGCAATTGCACCACCATCCTTCACCTACATGTCCTGCAGAAGGGCAGGAAGTGCGATGGTGGTGCTTCCTGTCCCACTGCAGCCTGGCAAAGTACTCGGCTGTGCTGTAGAAGGAAGCACCATATCCATTGTGTTCCCTTCCACAGGAAGCCATCCCATGCAGAGGGGATCAATGCCATTACGCCCCCTTCCTAGCAGATCTGCTGCTGGGATTACCATTGGATGCCACTGCAAGAAGGTAACCTGTGGAAAGAGCCTTTTTTAAAAGCAGAATCATGAGCTCTGATGCTCTCTATCATTATTGCTTAAGACCCGACATAAGACAGCTGTGAGCCAGGAAGGTTTGGATTATATGATCCAGGGGATCTAGAGCACCCCAAGAAGGCAGATATGACAGACCAAAATAATTTATTTCTCATTCTTATTAGACAAGGAAAGCAAGCAAGAGATACATGTATCTTATCAGGCAGTTATACAGTGATGAGATGGGACTGAAAAACAGACACAGGGCAATCTTCCCACATCAAATTCTACTGGACATCCGATGAGAAACAATACTGTAAACCAGAGGCTGTAATTACGTGGTCCCAAATTCCCAGTATTCCTTTTCATTGGTTTTTCTGGCTATGACTACTGGGTACTATAATCCAACAGTTTTCAAAGAGCTTGATAATCCTGATCCCTGATGTAAACCCTCATTTTGTCCTCCTTCTGTATAAAAGTAAACCTTGTATCACAGCCATGCTAGAAGTTTCATGTTTTCTCCTTCTAAAGAAACAGAACCCCTGAGTGAGCAACAGAATTCATGGTTTAATTTGTTTCCTTAGAGGGAGTCTTGCTTCTTTGAGGACATAAAGCTCACCCAGGGGTTCAGTTTCCCTAGAGGAAGTCTTGCTTCTTTCAGGACAAAAAAGACACAGACACATAACAGTATACTATGGTCTTGACTGACGGCTATACTTGGCTAGAAGGATGGTAGTGAGAGTATGCAGATGTACTGTATCTTCCACCAGAACAGAATTGGGTTTTGTGAGAGGTATTTAGTTATATTTTAAGATTCAAAAAACTTGTGGTGCCATCTCCTATATGCTGTGCTAGCTTCTATATGTTTCCCTATTCCTCTAGCATAGGTCTGTAATTGGTTGTTACCATAACAACAACTGCAGCATGCCCATTAACAAAACCACACCATAAACAACATTTAATAAATAAGTTTTGTCTATTTTATGTAATTTCTGAATCCAAAAATAATCATGCCATATTGGACTTATACTTCAACTTTTTCAAGCTTTGCTCTAGCCTGGTTGCTATACTTGAAAGAATGCTGATGCTTTCTGAGAAGATTTAGCAAAAGCATACTGTTTGGTTAAAAAATTGATCCCCTAAGTATTTGACAAGAAAATAAAAGAAATGCACACACACCTTCTGTGAAAATGTTGTCTCACCGGATTATGAACAACTAAAAGCACTTGTTTTATGCTAGCTCATTCGCCACTACTTTTCAAAAATCCTCAAAAGCTCCACATTACAGACATCTAGGAAATGTGAATGGAAAAAAAAAGCAGACATTTGACTAGGCAGCAAATAGAAAACGGGGAATAAGAGGCATAACCCTCTATGACAAATACATACAAGAAGGTAGAAAGGCATGACAGAGCAGCAGTTTGCATATTCTGTAGCCCTCTTATCAGCCTTTGCAGCTATAGGAGTAGATTCTGTAATCTAACTTTCCAAACTGTCAAGTGAAGGTAGAATATTGCCAGCTTCCCACAAACAGCAAGAGATTAAACAAAACCACGAAAATTTTTTTACTCACCTAGACACTATCTGGTTATGAAATATTTGGGTAAACAAGCCACACAGAGACCCAATAGTCAGAAGCTAGTATGGATGAACAGCAAGATATGGAGGGTGTGTGTCAGGGCGGGGGGAGAGCACCAGTTGTCAGAACCTAGTGTGGACCAACATCAACATCATTGCTACATTGGTTTCCTTTAGACAATTCAAGAAGTTCATGTGACACAAAACAAAACAAAGAATCCCACAGTGAAGTTATATCTCCTTTCTTAGTGCAGGAGCATCTCCCCACACTCCGTTTTCACAATAAAGCAGTGGGGGGGAATGAAGATTAGGACTCTATAAGCCTGGCAGCGGTCCTCTGATACACCATAAAGGGACACAGTGAGACAGCTATCTAATCAGAAGCACTAGTTGGGTACAAGTAGTAGGTCCTTCACTGGCAAAACTAGAATGTTCACACTGTTCCCTTCCCATATTATATATTTGGGATGCCATCTATCCCTGGATTCCTTCTGTTGGTCAACTTCTCATCTATCCTCCACCCTCCCTTTCTCTTTACTCTCCAGCTTTGCCCTTCTGTTAGCTGCCATTTAATGGAACTGGAGGGAGAGAAAAAAATCACCCATAAGCACAACTGGTCCTCATGCCGTTGGGGTTGTCACCTCCCTGATGGCAACCAGGTTTTCAAATTACACTAATAATGCTTGTTGTTTGTCCTGCCACAACTTTAGAGTTTGCTCTGGAAATAGGACAATCCTTTTAAGTGGAATCAAGTAGACTTATCTGACTCCCCCTTCAAAAAATGAGAGCTGTGGGGTGAGACCCACAGCTGAGAGACTGACTATGGCCATTTCTGCTTTTATAATCCTATTACTCCACTTTCAACATCCTATGGAATCCTAGGGTTTGCAGTTTAGGGAGGGGCCTCTGAAGCTGCAGCCTATCAACATTTGGAGAACTGTCCGATTCCTGCCCCTGCATTGTTGTCTGGATTCATGTCATTTCTGGCATACACTGACCCAAAGGTGAACCTATCATGGGTTTTTCTTGGCAAGATTTGTTCAGAGGCATTTGCCATTACCCTCCTCTGAGGCTGAGACTGTGCCTTGCCCAAGGTCACCCAGTAGGTTACCATGGACAAGTGCAACTTGAACTCTTGTGTCCCAGAGCTCTATCCAACATTCAAACCATCGCACCATGATGGCTCTTCTTACCCCTGCATTAATAGCTGGCATTAATGGCTGGGATTTAGAAGAAGAATTTGAAAGTAGACACCCCCAGGATATACCATTCTATTCTAATCCCTCTTCTCTCTCTCTTCCAATCTTTTGCACCCCCCCCCCCGTTTTGCCACCAGATCCTCTGAAGATGCCAGCCACAGATGCAGGCGAAATATCAGGAGAAAATACTAATAGAACATGGCCTCAAAGCCTGGAAAACCCACTACAACCTATGGATTCCAGCTGTGAAAGCCTCTGACTTTACATCAATCATGTATATTTGTAAAAATATAGAAATATGTATGAAAAGTTATTAAAACTGCCAGGCCAGGACGCCACTATCAGTGCCAAACATTTGTCTCCTCACTTTTCATCACAGCTGATAGAAATTTGGCAAACATTAGCACCCCTGAAGTGCTAGGGTTCTAATTGGCTTTAAAAAGAAAAGAGTACAACTGTGCAGCTTTATCAAGGAAAGTGGACAGTGAAGGGGAAAGCATTGTCTCGAGCAGTGCTTTCTGATGTGGTAGACTGGCAGCTTCCTGCTCTGACATGCCAGGTACAAGCAAGGTATTTGTGTCCATTGGCTACAACCATTTCTTTCTTTCCTGAAAAATTGCTGCAGACTGGCACTGGTTCATGAATCACCAGTTTGAGTAACATTGACTTGGAAAATTCTAGAGTATACACTACAAAACAATGTAAATGTCAGAGTATCATCCTAGAATTGGAAAGACCCACATTCAAATCTACACACAGCCATCAAGTTCAATGGACATGTTTGGGTCACTATTCAGCTATTTATTAGCTGAATCTACCTTACAGGTTTGCTCTGAACAGAGAGAAGGTGGAATATGAATGTAAATGATGATCATAATTATGGTGATATTTTATATGTGTAAAATATATTCTGTATTTCTGGAGAATTAATGATAAAACATACATATTCAGTTTGCTACTGAGACACTAAATACAGGGGGAAAGCCCACTGAAACCTCTAAGAATAGTTGTGGAACTGAATTCTTTAATTCAGGAAAGGGGATCCCATAGCCTATAGACCACATGCAATCACCAAGGTTGTTTGGATGTCTCCTGGAAACTCCATAACCTTTTCTTTCATTTCCAGTCCTAAACTCACATTTTCTTTGTACAGAGAAATCATGCCTCCAGCAGGATATAATTAATCTCTAAAAGAAGGCATGCACCATCCTATCTTTGGTTGTAGCAGGAAATTTCTTATTTTCTTCTCCAAATCAGAAGTGTTTTCAAACTTCCAGGTACTTACAGTTCTAGAGGTATGAACCCCAGAGATTTCCAAGGCCAGACACCCCAGCTTACTGGAGCCTACCCATCACTGCTTTAGAGAGCCTAAAGTTTAGACCCTCTGTGCTAGTACCAGAAACAAGGGACTGGAAATACTGCAACAAAATCAGTCTCTCTCTGCTTGGCCTCTCAGATAAATGGCTTCCCAATTGTCCAAGGAAAAAAGGTCCACAACTCTCATTTTTAACTGTAACTATGATGTTCAACAACCTTATTGGCATTGTGCTCTATATACTTATCAAACAGGAACAAAACAAAGCAAAAGTTTCATATACTTATGAAAAAGGGGCAAAACAAAGCCCACACTAAAATCAGACCTATATTCCTTCTCTTTGCCGCTGCTGTAGAACTGAGATCCTTATTGTCACTTCTTTATGTTCCAACAACACAGTAGTGCTATACAGGAGCAAGAATTTGAAGACTTCACACAAGTATGCTAACTTTAGAATAAACATGTCATTGGAGTTTGTCATGGGAGTAGACAGATGTTAATCTCTAGTCATTAGGCTACTTTACTGAAACTATGAAATTTATTTTCATTTTATCAGTGATTATACTGGTGATTGAAAAAACCCATGATTTATAAAGACATACACCTGCTGGAGAGAATGACCTACTGAATGACCTACTGTTCCAACAGGGAAGTTACAATATCAAATGGCACCCAGTCACAAAAGAGAAGTAAAAACATATTAACTACTAACTATAAAACATTTTCCCCAAATCCTTGCATCCCAGTTCAGCTTTGTTTCTTGCCATTCAAATATTGCAAATGTTTTGCCTATGCCATTTTTTTCCTCAGATACTACAGGAAGAAATGTTTGTACAATTCTTCCATACTATTCTTAAGTATAATGAAATTTAAGATTAACATGTGCTAGTAAATCAACTGTACTTTGGGTAAATGGCCATAGTGGATGAAAATGCATGGGGCCTGGGTCCAGATTTAATTATGCTTAGAGCAGACCCAGAGAGCCAGAATGGTGTGGTTGTTTGAGTGTTGGACTACAACACCGGAGACCAGGCTTTGATTCTCTGATCAGTCATGGAAATCCACTAGTAGACCTTGAGCACATCACACACTCTCAGCCCCAGAAAACCCATTGATAGGGTTCCTTTAGGGTCACTATAAGACAAAAAGAACTTGAAGGCACACAACAACAAAGAGGAGACCCAATGAAATTAACGGGACTTTAATAGTGGCTAATGTCAATCTCATGGGTTTCAATAAGCATACAAAATATACTACGAGTTAAGGTACAGTGAAAAAAAAGGAACTATTAAAAGAGAAAGGTAAAACTGCTCGGAAATGTTTTTAACAATGCAAAACTGGACAGTATATATGATATTACTGGGCATAAAACCACAAAGATAAGACATCAAAATATGTACTATTTTCCTTTCTAGTTCAAGCAGTGAAAGATACGGCTTTAATTCTTAGTTTCCTATATATTTGTATATGCTCTATTTAACACAGCAAGTGTTTCCTTTATACTGTTTACCTTTTACACAATCAGACACATCCTTCTAACCCAACACACCATTTAAAATTCTACCATGAAAGCAATCTTCTTTTACACATTTTTTTTAAATAAAAGGATAGAAAAGGGTGCAAAACAAACTGGACAGCTTAATTAAGATGCAGACATTCCAAAATGACAGAGCATCCTCCAAGATAAAGAAATAAGTGCTTAAGTGCTGTGCATTGTACATTGCTGTATAGCTGTTCCCCAATTAAGCTACTTTAAAATCTTTACACAACCATCTATTCAAGATGTATCTTCTGCTCTTTCATCATCTTTGACATCATAGTACTGAATGGCTGCAATGGGAGTTTATTTTATCAGACAAAATACCCTTCAGCTCCCTAATAATATTTATACAGCTCTGCTTTCTGTTGAAGGTAATGCCAAAAAACAGGATAAACCATTTTGAATTTAGGAGCTGCAAACTGATATACCATATCTACATTTAATCTTCAACAACAGCAATTTCTAAATGTTTTAATTTTCAACACCTCTTCAAACTGACAGAAACCAACCCAAAGTATATTAAACTGTTTTGTATGAAGATCAGACAGGCATGGGACTGCAATTATATATCACAATAGCCTTTTCTTGGTTCACAGCTCTATTCATCTTTTTGAAACACTGAAAGACAGATTGGACATAAGGGAATGGATTAGCCACAGGACGACCTGTATTTCCACACAAAAGCCTAAGTGTGGAAAAATGCTCCCTGTGTCAGCCATTCTTCATTGCTCGGGTTAAAAAAAATATTCAAAGAAACAGTCAGTTAAGCAGCTCTTTCCCACTCATCTCAGAACAAACACTGCCTGTTTTCTTACCATTTATGACTTGTACAGTAATGCAGTATTACCATTACTGTGAACTGATTCCACCCTTCTATCAAAACCAGCCTCAAGAATAACATGGCTAACACTAACTGGACCATTTTGCATGGACGGTCAACACAGGACAGTTTTCAAACGCAAAGGTAATCTAGGTAAGCTTCAGCAAACCTCCACATATAGCAGGGTAACTTTCCAAGAAAACATCCAGTGACTTGACCAGAAATCTGCCCTAATTACGTCCAATTCTTACGTGTTGTCTGTGATCACAGAAACAAAAGAATGTGGGCTTACTGGGTCCAGTTCGGATTGAGTTTTTTTTAGAATAATCTCATTGAAATCAATGGGATAAGTCAGTTATCACCAGTTTGAGTCCCACTGATTGCACAGGGTCTTTTCTAACCATAACTAAGTCCTGATTTCCTCTATTGTTTTTATGCTATGGACATGTGGGATATTAGTTATTCTGAGGAAAACAGAGTAGTTACTATGTTTATTGATAATGTAATCTACTGATCATAAATATACACATAATGAGATACAACCTAGATCAAAGCGCAAAGTCTTGGAATTGTCTAATACCACTGAGACTGTGGTATGATTTGTAACAATATTCTTCTGAAGTCATGTTATTGGGAAACCCTTGCTAAAGAGTGAAGAAAGAGGTGTCGTTTAAACTGAGGAGCACTTCTTATGTACTGTTCTGGCAATTAAGCCCGATCAAGTTAGACAAATTGTAAATTACTGGGTTGATATTATGGAGACCATTTAATTGATCTGCCTCAGAAGAGATAAGAAAAAGAAAGTATCTGAATTTTAATTCAGTAAAATAAATTAAAACGTATACAATGGGGCCCAAGAGTGAAATCAGTCTGTCTCACCTTCAACTACTCACTTTGAGTTTCTTGGCCCAAAAACGGGGGAACAGTGCCATTCTATCAGTATACCAGGCCCCAAAACTAACAAGAAGCAATTTATCTGTCACATTTATGTCCCTGATTTGTACTCATCATATCAGTAATTTGAGTTATTGGATGTCTGGGAACTGATTCTTCCCATTTCTTGCGCAAAACTTAGAAGAGATTCCTTCACCTCTGTATAACACTAACAACAACAACAACAACGTACAATGTCACTTCCACTATGCAAATATGAATACACCATAAATATGCCATACAAAAGAAACTTAAAAATGAGATATTACCATCACTGGGCTCAAACATAAAAATGAACAGATTCAGGCAAGCAGATAATAAAGATGTGTTAACAAAACACTATGGTGAATAGAGAACATGGAATTATTTCCAAACTTATTTAATTGTGCAATGCTGCTGTAGAAACTACAGAATTACACTGACTGTGAATGATGGCCTTTAAAAAAAAATGAGTCAATGTTAATATTAACAAAACACAGATTAAACTACAAGTTGCTAAACTATCCATGAAGCTGAAAACAAATTCACATAACAAATTTACAGCAAGAGTAGTCATACCTATGCATAACATAACACATACATGGGTATTTGTTAAGGTACTCTTTTGTTCTCAAAAACCGAAATCCCTGTGATTGAATTTGCCTCCTTGTAAAACTAAATGCTTCTCCCTGCAGTGTTTTGTAAAAGGATTATCTCTTTGACTCACTAGGGAATTTCAAGAATATTATTAAAAGGAACTTCTTTAAAAAAAAAGTATACATTCAGACCTTTTTCTTCTCTGTTAGTATGTCCACCTAAAAGAGAAGCCTCTATTATTATAATGCAAGAAACAGTTTAACTACCATTCACTTCAAAATTAGTCAATTCTTCAGAAACAGTAGCCATGCATTCCATGCATGCATCTGATCCAAAGGATGGAAGATTGAAATATTAAGTCTGTATGGGTATTCCAATAAAATAATTTATTTTCTTCCTATAGTTCTCACAAATGACATATTTCAAAACGATAATTCCAAGACTAGCATGTATAAACTAACACAACCAAAGGCACTGCAGTAGCCAACTGGGAAGAAATACTTTGCCCACTGAAAGTTCTTCCATATTTCCTGGTTTTAGCCTTCTATACCGCTCCTGCTGTATACAAAGATTAAGTGGAAACACAGGAATGCAGATTATTAAGCAGTGTTGGTTGTAAATGGGGATATTTTTCAAACCTCTAATACTTATATTTCTGTCCCTGAAGAACAGTGTCGTGTTATTCCATACCTGCACTCAAATATATCTTTCCATCAGCAATATATTAAACTTTCATGAAAGACAGCAGCTTGGAAAGGAAGTGGCTAACTGGAATCATCGTTCCATAAGAACCAAAGGCTATTGCCTCAATAAGATGGTGGGAGAAAGAGGTTCTGTTAGAAAAACAGAAACAAACTAAGCTTATATTCAAACATAGAGCACCTCATGTTCTTCTCTTTCTACAGCACAAAGAACAACTGTTCCTGTTTGTTGGAGTGGAGGAGAGATGCACCATCTCCATCTAATTGAACATTTCATGAAGAAATCCCAAAATTAGCCAGAAAGGCCTCTTCCAAATCAGGGAGAAAAAGGATGAGGAAGGAGCCTTACTACCCCAGCTCATCACTTCCTTGCCCTGAACATAGAACTTTAGTGCCATCTATTGAAAATGTATGAAAAGTGCTTTAAAAAAAAGATAAGAAACCAAGAGAATTGCTGGTGAGATGTGTGTGTGTGTATATACATATATATATATATATATATATATATATATGAATGATACAAAGTTGACTTATTTTTATGGCACACTCATGCTCCTCATGTGGCTAGTATTTGGGCGCATATTCTATACAACAACAGCCTCTGAAAACAAATTGTTTTCTGGTAATAAATGTATCAGGCAGAATCCAACCTTACCCTTAAACCAGAGAATGCGCTATGAGGAAACATAAACCCCTCTGTCCCTATATGGAAAATGAAATAAAGTTGTTTTTTTCAAAAAAAAAAGAGAGAGTCTGCTTTGGTTAGGACACAGCCATGGAGAGAGAAAGAGAGATCTATCTGTGGAACTCCAGCAACCTAGAAATACTGTCATTAGGAGAAACACTGAATAAAAAGCGGGGAGGAAACAGTGTAGGCAAGCATGCAGATATAATTACCTTCTTTAAGGAACTGGGAGTGGATGACAAATATAAGAAAACAGCAGATAGCTGCTCCTGCTAGTGCCCATAAAGCTTTCAAGAGCTGCATCTCGGGTAGAAACTCAGCAAATATCAAGAAAGTCACACAATGAATTTCCAGAGCGATGCATCAATGCTTCCCGGGTTTGAGAGCCAGCCAGTAACCACACTTCCAAAATAGAGGAGGGGAGAAAAAGGGCCAGGAATCGGAGAGAGAGAGAGAGAGAGAGCTTTTTCTTCCCCTCCCCCTTGCGTCGGGGGAGGGAGAGAGAGGCGGGGGGCGGAGGTTAACACGAAGTCTCAAGCGGCGGCAGCAGCAGCAGCATCATGATCTTCAAAAGGAGAGGCGCACCGAGGAAACTGGGTCTGGGCTCCATGAATCAGCTTTCTGTTTCCTCGGGAGTTTAGCAGCATCGGGGGCGAGCGGGAGAACGGGTGGGGGGGGGGGAAGGGGACGGGGAGGGAAGCCAATCTGGGCAGGATTGCGCAATCGCTCCCCCTGCTCCGAGGAGGTTGTTGTTTTGCGGCTCGCTTCTCCTCCTCCTCGGCCGCCGCCGCCGCGCCTGCTCCAGTTCAGCAGCGCGAGGAATGCGGGAGGGACGCCACGGCGCTGCCCGAGGGGAGCCAAGACCCCATTGGCTCAAGGGCTGCTGAGGCGGCGGCGGCCGGGTGGGTGGACAGCCCCTCCCAGGGGGAAAAAAAGAGTGGGCTCTGAGGGGGTCGTGTGGGGAGCGGAAAGCTCCTTCTCCGCCTCCCCTCGCCGCCCCCAACTTCCCTCCGACGACCCTGTTTTGCCTGGCTGCGAGAGCGCGTCCCTTCCTCCTCCTCCTCCGTTCAAGGCAATTCAATTAATCCTTTCATCCCGGGACAAGGCAGGTGCCAGCTGGCGACGGCGCCGGGGCATCTCGCTCGCGGGCTGCCTGGCGAAGCTCGGGAGGATGCGGGCAGCGCTTCCTTTCCTCGCTCGCTCGCTTCCTTCCCCTCGCGGCCGCCTTTCGGGCTCCCAACCTCGGGGGAGAGAGAGAGCGCGCGCGAGAGAGAGGCAGCCTGGGGTCGCTTCTCCCGTCCTCTCCGGTCCCCAGAGCGCCTCCCTCACCCCTTCTTCGCCCGAACAGCGGTCTGTGGGCACGGAAGCAGGTGGCGCCGTTGGTTTCCCGATTAGGAGAGAAACTGCAGCCCACAGGTTGATGCTGCCGCCGCCGCCTCCCTCGCAGTCATTTCCCCACCGCAGAAATCTATGCTCCCACCGAGCAGCCTGAGACGACGTGTGAAGCGGGAGGGGGAGACGGCGAGGAGAGGCGCCTGGGCGCAACGCGGTCCTTGCGGGGGGAGGGTGTTGCTTTCTGTAGCCTGTCCCCGCTTCCCTCTCCTCGCAGAAGACCGTCTTCAGCCAGCCGGGGCTTCGCCAGGCTTTTTGCTCGATGTGTGTGCCACGGCAGGGCGGGAACTGCGGTCTCCGCTCCCTTTCCCTCCTTGCTTCTCTCCCCCCCCCGCCGCCCCAACCCCGCCGCGCGGCTCCTTCCTTCTCTTGCTGGGGGAGCGCAGCCCGGGCTGTAATCTCCTTCTTCGTCCTCCTCCTCCTCCTCCTCCTGCCGGAGCTAAGGCTGCAGGCTGGCCGGAGTAGCCGCGCCACCGGCTGGAGAATCACTCTCTCAACGGCCGCCTGGCCAAGGCAGCCGCGGTCTCCGGAGGGGAAAGGGAGCGCTCGGGGGATCCGCTCCGCTCCTCCCGGAGGGGTCCTCCTGCCTGCTCCTCTTTCCCTTGCGGCGAGGCCGGGGCCGGGGTGTCCGCGGAGACGGGGGCCAAAGTAGCGCCGCCGGGCGCCCCCTCGCAGCCCCTTCGCTCGCGCCGGCTAGCGCGCCATCGAGCAACTTTCCTCGGTGCCCAGCAGCAGCAGCAGCAGCAGCAGGCTGGGGGCTCCCCGGGTGTTAATGAGCATGCCCGCGAGGAGAGGCGAGCCTGCGCGCTGGGCGCGAGCGACGAGCCCCTTCGGCACCGCCGGTTCCGCGCTCACATCCCGACTACAGCCGTCAGCTCTCCGGGTAAATAAGCAGCGGGCGGGCGGGCGGAGCTGGGACTCCGCCGCCTTGGAGCCTGGCGGGAGGGGAAGGCGGAGGGCTCGCTGGGGCGCGCGAAGGAGCAAGGAGATGGGAGAAGCCCCTCGGGGACGGAGCGACGGCAGGTGGGCCAAAGGAGGATGCGGGGAGCGGGGGGGAGGTTTCCAGAGCCCGCCTTCTTCTCTCTTTCTCCATGCCCTTCACTAGGGGGGAGATTTTTTATTTTTTTTTAAAGAGTGACAGGCTTAATGCTTCGGTTTAGGCACCCCCAGGAATGCTAAAACAGGTTTTCCGCACTAGACTGTTTCAGTGCTATTCTTCCACTTTCAACATCCTATGGAATCCTGGAGTTTGCAGTTTAGGGAGGGGCCTAACTGCAAACCCCAGGATTCCATAGGACGTTGAAGGTGGAGGAATAGCACTAAGACAGTCTAGTGCAGAAATGGTCGGAAGAGTCCCCAGAAGGCCAATTCCGTTGTCCTTGAAGCAATTTACGGGAAGGCAACAAGCAAGCGCCCCTTGAGAAGAGTGGCCAAGACCGTTTCCAAGGCCCCCAGAGGACAACAACTGGACTGCATTGGGATAAACAATGTGATGTTAAATGGGGCTTGGAGGGAACACCCTTCAGAGACCAGAAGATGGCCCAGAAGGAAAGCTGCTGAGGAAAACGGGGAAGAGGGACTAGGCAAAGGACACCCTGCCTGGTTCTCTTCCTGTGCATGTGTTATTTAACACTTTCCTTGTATTCTTTCCCTTACAGCCAACCTTTTTCATTACATTACCTTTCATAATGTTCTTGTGCCCTCTTCCTCTCTCTATTGGTTCCCTCCCTGGGCAAACCACCTGCTTCTCATAACTACCTATTGACATCCCAGCAACTCCCTGGAGGGCTCCTATTGGCATTGCATCTCCTTATCATAATTTCTTACACTGCAAGCTATCTACCTGGCAGTAAGTGTCACTGAAATCAATAGGGCTTACTTCATTGAAATTAATGGGACTTACCCAACCATTTTTCATCAATTTCACTGCCTAAGCAAAGATAGGGGGGAAAGGGGGGGGTCATTGTATTCTCTTTTCAAGATGCAGACACACAATGCTGAGTGCCAAAAGCCACTCAAGGATGTTTTTAATGTACTCTTGACTCCATTTTTAAAACAAGAGTTGATGTTCATCTCTTCTTGCCTGAGTTTTACAAGAGCACTTGGACATACAATGATACCAAGACCAGGATTCACTTTTTACAGTCTGTATATGATTGAGATTTTAGCAGATTTTCCTGTGTCACCCTACCATTGCCTGTAGAACAACAGGAAAGGGGATATTTCCTCTTGTAGAATTATTTGGATCTGTCTGCACAGTCACTTAAGTCTCAGTGTTGCAACACAATACTGTGGACAACATATAAATGCTGAATATGTAGGAGTAAGGTTCTATGCCATATGAAGTTTGTGGGATTTTGGACCATGCATTGATCAACAGTTAGGGGAACACCATTTATCATCTATTCATTTCTTACATTTAAATCACACAAAAGATCAAGATGGTGTATGTGGTCCTTCATGTCTTGATTTATTTCTAGTCTTGACTTATTATTCAAGCACATCTCACACCAAAAGGATTTAGTTACATCATATCCCACCTTTCTCCCAGTGTGAGGCTCAATGCAGTTTATGATGCAGATTAAAACAAAATAAAATCAATGATAATAATTCTTAAAATATAAATAACTAAGATGTTGTATTAAATGTAAACACTGCATATGCAAAAACAAAGAGTTATTTAAGACAAACAGTATGTTCGGAATACTTAATTTATCTTTATACAGATATAGAGTTGGCCCTCTATATTTACTAGGGTTAGAGGTGCAGGACCCTCTCAAAAGCAGGAAAACCACAATTACCAAAGTGTGTGTGTGTGTGTGTGCATGTGTGTGGGAAGGGGGCCGAAGCATGGTGGACAGAGTATGGAGGGCTGACTGTTCAGTTAACAAAAATGATGACAAAGAAGCTCCTTTTTACGAAATCTTTTTACAGCCCAGCCCACCCCCCTTCTAGCTGCAATGTTTGATGGTAAAGGAGAACTATAAGAACACAGACTTTCAGTGTTGGGTTGCAGTATCCTATCTGCTGTAAACAATGCAATAAAGCTCAACCTGGGAAAGAATGGAATTCTACTTTAAGTGATCCTACTATGGCTGTGTACAACAGGCAAGGTAAACAGTAGTTGTCTCCAGAATCCCTTACTGATCAGGTCTGAAGAGCAAAACAGAGAGAGGGAAGCAGATTAGCTTGCCTCACCAGCTCCCCTAGCATAGATCTATAGATTTGGCACCCAAAATTATACACAATATATTATACATGTGAAATGAAACAACTTGGTCAGGTAAAACCTTGTACAAGTAGACAAAAATATTTTGCATCTTCTAGAGACCGCTTGAAATCTTCCAAAATGCATCCCAGCATGATTTTTTTTCTTTCTACAGCTGCCACTTTTCTTATGCTTTCCATTTTGGTGCCAAACTTACAGATCTGTGGTTTTTCAACATGCTTTCCTCTTTTCTTTCTGTTTTTCTTTTCATATGTGTTCAGCAAGTGGTTTTGGAAGCAGCTGTTTATTTTGCCTGTTGTATAGAAGCACACACAGCTACAGTAGATCACCTAGAGTAGAATCCCATTCTGTCCCAGATCAAGCTTTATTGCCTTGTTCATTGCAGACATACTGCTGCAACCCAGCACTGAAAATCTGTATTTCTCCAGTCCTCTTTCACATCCTTCCAATGTCAAGACTAGGAGGGGGAAAAAAGGGGAGGAGGGAAAGAAAGAAAGAAAGAAAGAAAGAAAGAAAGAAAGAAAGAAAAAAAGAAAAACTTCTAGCTAGACAGAAGCAAGAAAAGAGAGGCTTGGTTGGATTCCCATAAAAGATGTTGCAAAAATGAGATTCTTTGTCAGAGGCTCTGTTAATTCAAATATATTCAAATCTATTTTTAAAAAATTATTTTTAAAATTGACCATAGCATCGTTCCCTGTGTTTTCAAGAATGACAGCAGCACCACCGAGACAAAACAGAGCAAATCAAACACCAGTGCTGGCACCCTGATCACTACTGACAAGATCACAAGCTGAATTTATGTTCTCAAGTTCTTAATGCCTAAATATAACCCCAAAAGCCTAACTTTTAACCCAAGCAGTGCCCCAACTGAAGGGTTACCAAGGTGCTGCAGACCAGGGCACTGGGAAATCATGACTGCAGCATTCCCCCAGGCACAGGGCGCATTGAGACATGATGCTGGAGAGACTTTTCAGTATCCTGCCACAATTTCTTGTCTCACAGTACCCTACAATGGGGACAGTGCTGCAATCATAATTTCACAGCATCCTCACATGCAGTGCCTTTAATTGCTTTGGTTGGGGCTCTTCCTGGCTTAGGAGATAGGTTAGGTTTTCAAGAGAAGCTGGCATTGGCGGATGTAACTACAACAACAGAGATCTGTTGTCATAACTATGTTTGAACTGGAGAGCCTATTAAAAAACATGACGATTTTCTGTTTTAAAAGAAAAAAAAAGAGTCTTCAAGGTAATGAGCAACACAAGCTGTATGGCCTAGATGGACCACTTTATCAGTGGTCATGTGGGAATTAATAACCTCATGGAGCAAGGTTTAGATGTCCACATGTAATGCTTTGATTATGAAGCACACAACTGCTTCCCTCCCCTATTATCTTTCATTGCTTTTAATGGCTTCTCTATTATGGATATGTCAGAGCAACAAAGAAACAAACAGATGGAAAACCACCTGTTTTAAATTCACTTAAACTATCATCACTATCATGACTACAAGGATAAAATGGAGGTCACTTTTGGTCTTAATACTCAACACATTTTACAGTCAGCCCTCCACATTCACCATGTGTAGGTTAGGGGTGCAGGACCCCCACAAAAGTGGGAAAAAACACAAAGATCAAACTGTATGTGTGAGGGGAGGGGGCCAAGGCATGATGGAGAGAATGGGCACCCAGAGTCCAAACCAGGTCAGGGAAAGGAGCGGGAAGGAGGCTTCAAGGCCCTGTACTTCCTCTCTTGCCCATCTCCTTTGGGTATGTGTGGGGCACTGGGAGAGAGTTTGCGGTGCTGAGAAATTAGGCCATGAGCTGGCCTTAGCTGGCCAGGCAGAGGCTAATGAAGGAGGGGGAAAACCAGAGGAGGGTTTTTAAAGAGCTGCATAGCCTGATCGGACTTGCTGAAAGGAACGTTTCCCCCAGAAAAGAAGCTCCTGAGATGGTGGGGGACAGGGGCTGAAAAAACTCACAAGTAATCAAATCCATGAAAGTCAAACTTGCAAATGTAGGGGCTGCTTGTACCATTTTACTGTAGAGAAAACATACATTTCACATTCAAACAAAAAGGACTACCAATAACTATGTACAAGCCCAGCCAGACACCCCCCACACCCAGGTGTTTTCAAATTGTAAGAAGATAGAAATGATGCTGTGGTAAACATCAGCCCCAATGAGCTCTCATACATTAATCCAAGTGCTGATTGTGAAAGCAAACCTAAGGCCCAAAATGAGTGTCCCAGGGCTGCGCTGGGGTGGCTTGAAGCAAGCTTTAGATTTGCTGGGTTCAAATCTATTCCACCTATCCCTCAAAGAGAGCCAGATTGGACCCTTCATCTACACCAGTACAGAGATGTCATATCTGACCCTTCTTCCCCCTAGCTGTCAATGAGGAAAACTGGGTGTGTGTGGATCAACCAATTGAAAAACACATGAGAACCACTCTGAGCACCATCTGCCCTAGATCGTGAATTCCTATAGTAATTGGGATGTGACAGTAGATGGATGCTTTCCTTCTCCCTACCCCCATTAGGACAACCCCAGTTCATAAGCACAAGAATCATTCCATCAATAGTATCATCTCCTGTTCTCTTGTTACCACTTTACCAGCAAGGAAATCTGTGTTTTATGATGAGAAATTATTCATCTGGTTATTTTTCTCCCTCACCAGGGGATATTGTCATGTATCCTTTCTGCTTTTGGTATAGTGTGCACCATCTGGACTTTCATGTTGCTACACATTGCCTGTCCTTATGTAGATTCTTAACATTTAATAGTTTATTTGTATTTTAACTCAGCTACATTTCAGTAGGATGGGTCTCTTTTATGCACTAAATGAAAAGCATGTATGCCAACTCAGTATTATTACTGTGATTTAAAGTTCCATTATATCTTTAGCAAAATATTAACTCATTAATAATCATATATAAATCTAGGCTATGATCCATGATACTAGCAAGAAGAATAAATTTGCAGTGTACATATTTTCCAATATCACTTGCTTGTTGATCTAGATGTATCTGTCTAGCATGCTGACATCTCTTTAAATAGAGCAGAGTTGAGTAATAATTGCAAGAGTGCAGAAACATTAGTCATTAATCACCCCCACCCCCACTGCAAAAAAAAAATCAGTAATGGAAGGCAAGAGTCCCTGGAGGAAGCCATGCTTGAGCAACAATTCAAGCACTCAGATGTAGCCTGTCCTTTGCACACTGAAAGACATAACAGGGAGGCACATGATAAAGCTAACCCACATAGGAGGATGAGTGGAAGAAAAATTACACTTACAAATTATCCCAGTAAAATCTTGTTATGGTTACAATCATACAGTCAAATCTGAAATGCGAGATTATGAGCTACAAAGCATTCTGGTTTTATAATAATGCCTTTATAATAATGGATAACAGTAGTGGGATCACAGAAGAATAGAGGATGACAGAAGCCTTGAGTTCACATGGGAAAGAGGAAAGAGCCTTGATAGAAATGAGAAATTAGACCAGAAAATTAATATATATTTGGGAGCTGTTGTAGCCTCAGATTCTGTATATGTGCCATAATAACAACTGTGAAGTGATTTAATGTTTCTGGCATTCCTAGACGATATAAGAAGAAGAGAACAGGTTACTCTTAGCACCACTGTGAAACACATATTATGTAAGCCACAACCAGCCAACTACCAAAGGATTTTTTCCTCTGTTAGAAAGAGAAGGGAGTAAGAATCCCACTTTTATAAGCTGACTACTATAGTCCATCCGTCCAAAGGAAAAGCAGCATAACAGAAAGATGACAAAGGTATGATTTTATTCCATTCCAGAATGCATGCAACAGAAGTAACAAGCTTTCAAGTGCATAGAAACTGAATGTGTGTGATTTTGAATGTCAACATATTAGACTTCACAAGCAAGCTATATGGAATGGAATGTAGAAGCTTTGGGTTGTTGCTATGGAAAATACAGTATTTCACTGACTAGGCATTATGGTACATTATAGTTTCTTTTGTCCAGTATGGATAAGACAGATTACTAACAGCTGATCTTGGGATCATTTCAGTCCTCTATACTATAAGGAGCTATTTTAAGGTTCTTAAGCATACATTTGTGATAAAGCAATATGAAAATTAGGGCTCACTACCCTGTTCCCAAACCTTTTGGTGTCTTCTACTAATAACTCTCACAGTTTGCAATGGACTATATCACTGTAGAAGCAGCCGCCAAGTCCTCTTTGCTCTGGCTCTTTTTTCCAGCCTTCTTTATTGACATCTAAACCAGTGGACTTGTCTCTCAACTTTTCTCCACCATGATTCTCCTGCATCAGTTTTGCTCTCTGTAGCTGATATGTGTGTTTCCATCATCTATAACCATACATCACCTGCCATGCAAGTACATGATATAAGTAAATTATTACATGAGAATCATCGGGCATATTCTCTAATACTCCCACAAATTGCTTCCACCCCACTATATAGCTCTGATCCAATACTTTCTTTATATATGCATATACGTATATACCCTCGTGGCCTAAAATTTTGAACTTCAGGAAAATCTAACTGCAAACAAATTACCTAATCAATCTACGGTAGGAAATAAATTCCTTTGATATGCCAGGGATCATGTTCAAGGATATATATATATATATATATATATAGTGTGTGTGTGTATGCCTGTATGTGCATACACACATACTATTTATGCTAGTTATGACCCAGTATGCATATGATTATGTAGGTAAAGGGGGCATTACTTCCAGCTTAAATGATAAAAGCTATTTGAGCTCATTCTGCAACAGCACATCCCCAAAACTGAGCTAGTAGCTCTTCTTTAAGTAACCCAATTAACCTTGCTTTCTTACTTTTCTTTTTTACTATCTGTTACTATTACACAGACTTACTACATAGAAAGGGAACAACCTGATCATCATTAATTTTATTTACTTTTCAATAACAACAGCACAAAATAGCCTCAGAATTAGTCTATGTAGGGATTCCCTAACACTTTCTGATAGTCTGGTGTTACCCCAAAAGGTGGATGACTCCAAGGCCCATCCACAGTGCTAGTGCTTCCATGGAACAGTGGGGAATATTAGTTCAAAGGGGAGGCCTACAAGAGAGGGATAACCTACCAGGATGTTTTACACTGATATATGCCAGTACTAATGCAGGAACACCAGCTGGAGATTCAAAGAATATGTGTTTTATTGGGGGAATTAATAATCACATGCACACAAGATCCAAGCAGTCTCACACAAAGCCAACTGAAGAAAAGGGAGGAAAAATTGGATAGTGAGAAGTTAGGGTGAGGTGGGTGATATTTACCTATCTGGAGAGAGGAGATGAAGTGATGTGCCCCAGACTAAGAGTCTGACAGTAGTACAAGAACAGGAATCTGAGCATCAGAGTGACAGCCTATGTCCAGAGTGCTGTACTACAAGTTGTCTGGCTCAGAGCTAGAGTTTAAAAACTCTTTTTCCACCCTCAGGGAAAAGGTGTTAATGGATTTCTGGCAGAGTAGACAATGGGGTCTGGAATGAGCTAATGGCCTAAGCAGTAGGTGACAAAGGACTGATGGGAATTGCGATAGCTCCTTAGTGGGGGGACAGGTGAAGAGACAAAAGGAGGGTTTCAGTGGACAAAGGAAAAGGGTCGAAGACAATGAGTCATTCCATGGAGGCAGTTTTGGACACTATTGTTTCTAAATGTCGAGCATCAGAGGACATTTGCAAGTCCGTTATCACCAGAGCTTCCCCTGCCTATGACCTAGCCATGCCCTGAGGTCCCAGTCTGACCTAGTTTTGCAACACACATGTACAGCCATTTCTTCTTTGCCAGCAGGCTTCTCAGCCACAGCAAGATATAATTTATATTTCATGCCAATTGATATTTGCCAATTAAACCATATCATGGAACGAGAGTATATGGCCTGGTAACACTGGGGCATGGATCTGCCTCTTTCCTAGGCTCTGTGATCTACCTGACAACCTTTTACAGATGGGTATTGTATGCTAAGGTGAGCAGCTGACTTTTTCTGTTTCTAAACTATGATATATATATACATACATACATACATACATACATACACACACACACACAAATTCATACAACTTATCTACATATATATTCATTTGATGTTTTCTCAAGAATTCTTTCAATACAATACTGACAACAGTGAGAATCCTATTGCTAAATCGATTGTTATATGTTTCCACCAAATACCAAGACAAGAATGAAACTTGAAATGTGATGTTATATTAAATTCCTCAACTAACAGCAAATAAATTATTACAGATTTCTGTCCTCATTCACACTAAAGGCAGAAAAGTTGATGTATTACCATTGCTTGACACTTGTAAATTTCACAGTATGAAAAAATGGTGCCTATGCTGCTTTAACTTTGTTAGCCAGATCTTTAGAATTTTAGGATTGTATGCTGCAGGTTTTTGGAACCATCCTGCACTAGGAATTCTTTCCTAAATTTATTCCTGCAAGGGAGAAGAACCAATTATTTATTTTTCTCTCCAGTGTCCAAATGTCTTTGAAAACTTCCTAGTTTTTGAAGACACTCTCAAAATGCAGATAAACTCTTGCCTCTCCCCTCAGAGAATCATTATTTTCTGGGCCCTCCCCAACTCCTTGATATGTTCATATTGTGGCCAGGAGAGGGCAGGGAGGGCAACACAAAGTCCTAAAAGACAGTCACATCTTTGTGTACTGGCTATTAGAACAGAGCCATATAGTGGCCAGGAAAGGGCAGGGGAACTACCAAAGATTTCTAGCTATGTTCAGATAAATAGATGCATAACAACAACAACATCCTCTCAGATCTCTAGAGGACTGCACTCTCCAAGGAAAATCCTAACTATTTCAATGCCTTAATTTTCTGGTCATTATTTTTGTTTTCTTAAAGTTCAACTGCAAATCTGCTTTTGCACTTTCTGCCCTGAATTTCTTCAGTAACCATTCCAAGTCTCTGCTGTTTTCTGCTAATAGTATGGCATCATCTGCATATCTTAAATTGTTCCTCCCATTTTTGCACCTCCTTCCTCCAATTCTGATCCTACTGTATGTATGATATGTTCAGCATACAAGTTAAAAGAGATAGGGTGATAACATGCAGCCTTACCAACCCCCCCTTGCCAATTAGAAACCTTTCTGTGACCCTTTTCACACCTTACCTTTTTGCGGTGCTGGGGTGCAGGCTCACGTGAGCAGCCTCCAGCAAGAGGCTCTCGCATCCCAGTTCTTTCAGCTCCATAGCTGTCGCCCGCTCAGGCGAGAGCCCCGCCTCTTTCTTTCGCAGTGCAGCCTGGGACCTTCCCAGGCTGCACTGGACAGGAAGCATGACTGGCCCGGCTCCTGAGGCTCCGCACACAAGGTGAGTGTGCACGGGGCCCTGGAGCGATGCCTGAATGCGCACCATTTTCGGCTTCAAGCCAAAAATGAAAAAATGTGTGAGCACTGCCTGCCAGGCCCTGGAGCATCGCGCAAATGTGAGTGCATCGTGTGGACTGCTCCTCACATGTGCGTGACGTTTGAGGGGCCCTTTTGCATCGAAAATGCAGTGTGAAAAGGGCCTGTGTCTCTGTATTCTGTCCTAACAGTAGCCATCAGGCCAATAAAATGTTATGGCACACCCATTTCTTTAAGAATGATTCATCTTCTCTTGTATATAACTACCCAAATATTCAGATCTTCCTCAGGGGTCCTGATATGTCAAATAGAGTGAAGTGGATGTCTACTAAGGAGAAGGCTTTCATAGTGGTAGTATCCTGAAATTTTTATGCAATCATGGCTTTCAAACAAACATGTACTTTAAGCTCTTACTGTCTTGGTATGAAAGGTGCTAACATGTTTTATTCTGATATTCCTAAAAAGGAATATTTTACACCACATTTTAACTGTTTTCTCTTTTGTTTATTGTAAATATTTGTTTATCTCTGTTCCTGTTTGTGGAGGGAGCTATCTGTAAACTTCCTAAATAAAGTTTTTTTTTAAAGAAACAACTACATAGATTTAAGCAAATAAAACAAAGTCATATGAAATTTTAGTTTTTTTAAATGGCCCACTGGTTGCTGACAAACCACACATAGCTCTTAGTCTGGTTAGATATGAGATAATTTTGAAGTTATAGTGCAATGGGCCTCATTATTGGGTATACTCTCAGTGCACATATGTGAACTTACATATATTCTGAGTATTCATGCCAGTAACAGATCCGTGAACTGCTTAACTTGTATGTTGAACATATCATATGTAAAGCAGGATTATATCTGTAGGAAGGATACATGAAAATTGGAGGAAGGAACATAAATAATTTAAGATATGCAGATGATACCATGCTACTAGCAGGAAATAGTAAAGACTTGGAACAGTTACTAAAGAAAGACATGGCAGAAAGCACAAAGGCAGATTTACCGTTGAACCTTAAGAAAACAAAAATAACGACCACAGATGATTTAGGCCCTTTCCACATCCTACCTTCTTGCATGGTCCTCCAGTGGCAATCTTGGCAGCAGCTCTGCCAGGAAGGGAGTGTAACAGGAGTGCTCCCTCCGGCACTGGAATGGTTCTCTGTAGAAGGCAGCATGATGGACATGCCTTAGCCAAGTACTCTCCCAGGCTGCACTCAGGCAGGAAGTGCCACTATCATGCTTTCTGTCCTTCTGCAGAAGAACTAAGTGCAGGATGATGATGGAATTGCGAGTCATTTATGGGGAAAATCCATTAATGATTTAATCCACAATCATGCCGCCCGGGGATGGGAGAGGAGCGGGACCACAATGATGTCATGAACCCATCCCCATGCTGGGATGGAGGGTTATTGTAGAAAGGGCCTCACATAACTTTAAGTATATGATCAAGACACTGAAATAGCTCAAGATTTTCCATACCTTAGCGCAGGCATTAATCAGACTGCAGACAAGAAGTCCAAAAAAGACTAGGATTTGAAGGATAGCTATGAAGAAACTAAACACAATTCTGAAGTATAAAGATACATCATTGAATGCTAAAGTTAGGATTGACCATGCCATTATATTTCTGATTTTTATGCATGGTTGTGAAAGCTGGACAGTAAAGAAAGTTGATAGGAAGAAAATCAACTCATTCAAAATGTGATGCTGGAGAAGAGGTCTACAAATATCCTGGACTGCTTAAAAGACCAACGAATGAGTCCTAGAGGAAATCAAATCTCAACTTTCCTAAGAAGCTGAGCTGACTAAATTGAGGCTCTCATATTTTGGCCATATCATGAGAAGACATGACTCACTAGAAAAGACAATAATGCTTGGTAAGGTAGAAGGCAATAGGAAAAGAGGAAACCCTATTAAAACTGGATAGCCTCAATCAAGGAAGACATGCCCCTCATCCACAAGACCTGAGCAGGGTGGTTGATGATAGAGTGGCTTGGAGATATCTCATCCATAGGGTCACCAGAGTTCAAGTGACAGCAGTTAGCAACAACAATATCTGATAGAAAACAGTATTTCAGATAACTTGGAAGCAGTATTTCAGAATAACACTTATCAGCTATCACACTAAAATTTTCAGGTATCCTGAAAGTAATCTTTGAAGTAACCTATGCTGTTTGGGATATATATGGTAAAATACAGATAAAAAAATTATACACAAATATACACTTTGGAATTTAGGGCATCATCTTTCCAAACGTATAACTTCCAAAACAATGGGAGGGCTGATTTAAAATGGAAACTGCAACATAGGCTTAGTGCTATCTTTTTTTTGTCTGTTTTAAAGAGAAAGTTGGGACCAAAAACACCAGACTTTCAAACATCAGTCTAAATATTTGTTGTTACTGGACAGGCAGAATCCACCAATTCAATCTATATTTCAATTTCAATGCAATTAAACATCTTTAAATTTAGAAACTTCAAGAGTAATCTAATCATACCCCACAGCTTTTAATTATTAAATGTTACACAAAGGCCAATACACTCTTTCAAATTATTTCCATAATTCTACTTTCTTGTGATACAAGACTTGCATTTGGTCTGGAAGATAAATCTGTTGAGTATAATTTCTTTTTACACCATCAAAAAGAATTGGTATTGCTTATTGTGTCCAGAAATAACATGTCACTGGGAGATTTTGAGGAATTTTTTTTTCTTTTTAATTTAAATTCGTAGCATAACATTTTGAGGGTATGTCATGGTTCAATGTAAGCCATAAACTATTTTAAAAATACCTGAGGGAATCTCTCACAAGAATCTACTAAGAGTTATCTATTCCAAAATGTCTATTATTGCCTGAATAGCAGCAACATAAATTATTTACCCAGAAAGAGTCTTGAAAATGCACAAGGAAATGAAAACACAATCTATGTCCCACTGAGAATCTGGAAGCCTACACAAATGAAAATTTAGGATTAAATATCCCATACAGTAATCAATTCTATCATCCTTCTGGTAGAAGCAGAAGTATTGTTAAAGGCCAGAAAGGTCAGTGTGTTGTTGTTTTTTTTACTGTATTTTTAAAATGAACTAAGTAAAGCACACAGGTATCATTTTGGCATAATTTCAGTTCTTCACAGCCAGATTGTACCTAAGCTGCACTGATGAGAAGGAAAGATTCTTAAAAGCAGTGCTTGTTTATCCCACTTTGGAACGCTGGGGCTTTGAGTGGGACCTTCTAGGAAATATTGCATTGTGGAATATTTGTACAGTCAGGTAGCCATTCCCACCTCCAAGATACTCTTTTCCAGGAAAGGTTATGATATATTATGGGGCAGGGGAACCCTACCTCTTCTGCCATCAATGTTGAAGTCCTGAATAACCGTTTGTCTCCAACTATGACCATGTCTGCACTACACTATTATAGTGCTATTATTCCACTTTCAACACCCTATGGAATCCTGGGGTTTGTAGTTTGGGGGGGCATTTAGAATTCTCAGCCAGAGTGCTCTTTGGCTTCAGTAAACTATGAACACCAGAATTCCACAGGATGTTGAAAGTGGAATAATAGCACTACAACAGTGTAATGCGGAAATGGCCAAAATTTGTTAAACTGGCATGCAAGAATTGTTAAAACTATGGACAGGTTTTTAAACTTTTTTATCATTATTTGACATGACTACACAATGACATATTTTGTGTCTTTTCAAGCGTTATAAGCAAATGAAAACAATAACTGTTCATTTCTAATTTACGAGGCAGCTTTGCTGTTTATGCTTCCTTTTATTTTTATTTTATTTTGCTCCAAATTTGCTTCTCTAGAACAAAAGAAAATGTCAGATGGCAATTTGAAGTATTAGATAGTATTGGAAAAACTGTGATTAATTGGATATTGAATAGTATAGCCTAAGGTATAGAGGTTAGAGAAGAGATTAGCAACGAAGAGGCTGTTCTGTTGATGTAAGCATACAAGACTGGCATCAATTCTCAGGAGACACCATAAGTACCAAGGTGTTTATCAATAACATTGTCCTATCTGAGTAAGTGGATGAGATCAGTATCTGAGCTCCTGACCCTCTGACTATGGGAAATTACAGCAATTTACCTTGCAATAAAGAAACTCTTTTCACCTTCTCAGCAAGGCACCTACTACACTTCCTTAGTTACTTATACTTTCAAATATAAGGAACAATATAAACTCAAAATGCAGAGGTGTGTGCGAATGTACACGCATGGGCTAAGAAAGTATGCAATTCAGACTGAGAATAGACATGCTCCATTCTTTTCATCCTCCCCTTGAAACAAATTAAATTTGTGCTAAAAAAGATTCAAACACAGTTTATATTTGCATCAGCTGTGTCTCTTCTCTTTCTTGGTATGCTGGTTAATGGAGCTGCCTTTCAAATGCATTAATATTCTGTTTATATTACCATCTTTTGCTGTGTGAATGAAAATAGCCCATTCAATGAGGATTAGCCTGACCTAAAATATTAAATAGCTTCTTTCTTTGTAGATAAGAAGCAATATCCCAGAAGGTATTTTTTTCCCTAAACCGTTGTGTGTGTGTTTTGTTTTGTTCATATTACAAAAGTCATTTCTCTACTGATTGTTTTCCTCTTTGGAGAGAAGTCAGTGTTTACGGTGAAGGTGGATTACCAATAATTTAGGAAAATGACTGGCATGAACATTGCGAGAAAGACAACAGAGCTTTTATTCGTATCATTATTATTATTTCAAAGCTCCATAGTTTCCACATGTCCCCAGGCTTCATAGAATCAAACCTAAACTGAATACTGAAGATAGCATTGACAGATAGAAGATGGAAACATATCTAACATTATCAGAATGGAAAAATACATCCACTGGACACAACAGAATCATAAGTTGAATTTACAATAATTAAGAACTTCTTAAAAATATAAATAAAGAATATAAAGGAGCTTTACTAGGGAATGGGCAATATTGAGGGCTCATGACCTGAAATAATTCAGCTACAGCATAAGCTAGTACACTGTTCTAAGACAGAAGATATTCTACATACTATACTGTGTGATGGAGTTAGACAACTATAGAAATATTTTGAGAGTAGTGTTATCTTTTATACAACTGAAAACGGAGTTGTGCAGGTCTTTGCAAGCAGTGCAGAAATGAGTGAAAATATATATTGCTAGTCAAAATGTGTTATGTCATAAAGGTCAAAACATTCCATTCTTGCAATTGGTGTCCATCCTGATTGGAAAGGTAGCATTTATCCAGTCTGCATGAGGCTTAGGCACATTAAAGAGAAAAGAATGTGTTTCATTATGAGTCTGTCCTGTCCTTAACCAAAAACATATAAACAATTCATGCATAAAGGAACTTATTAAACTGTATCATTCAAGTGGATAGACAACGAATAAACAACTCAAGACCCCCGAAACCAATTACACACATGTAATAGCTTTAATTAGTTCTGAATAAAATTTCTATTGTTGGGGTTTTTTTTTTTTAGCTCCAACAGTGTTACTTGATCTTAAAACAGATTATTGAATATACATGATAACTGTCATGAAACTGACTGCAAAGGAACTTTAAAGTGACATAATCTATTACTGTTTATATATATTTTATATGCTTGGAATAATATGAGAACATCTAAGAGGGGTAAAAGCCCAAAGAAAAATGTAGACTTGTATAAATTGTTTCACTGTTCTACTAATTAGATAATGGATTAAAATGGTATTACGTCTGTTGGGTGACCGTTTGTCAATATGGTTGCTAGGTTAGGGATGAGCACTTGATATCCCCTCAACAGGAAATATTGATTAGGAAGAAAATGTTTTTCCTGACCCACCAATTTTCTGACAAGATGGGCCTGAGACTCTACAGGGAATATGTATAAGCTCGCAATATGAATTTGCAAATGTATCCAATGGTAGAAATAACCATAAGAAAGCTTATAGGGGTGTATCTTGGGTGTGCGTGTGTGTACACACACACAAAGTCAAGTAAGGAGAATGTAATTCTATTTTCCACTGGTGAAATTAGAAGATCCCTCCTGGTAAAATAAAAGAAGCATCTGTCTGACATTTAGTGGAATGAAATTTGTTCTAGAATGTGATTTTTAAAATTATTCTCTGAAACTTGATATAAATATGAAGGAAGAACTCAACCTAGCAATGGGGTTTATTAACAGGGTTTAATTAGTGGTTAAGTATTATTTATCCCTTTCTATCCTTTGGTTTATAAGCCTGGCATTTTGGTGTTTAGTTACTTGTGGCCAAAGATGTATCTTTATTCCATTTTATAAAATGTTTCACTCTTCATTGAAATGTTCTCCAATATAATCCAATATAATCAATACATATTAAAAACAGCCTAGCATATAATACAGGTTATTCACTTAAGCAAGGCTACTTCTAAATGTAAAAATTTTAACTTGATAGTTAATTAACAGCACCACGCCCCTCCCATGATTGGCATGGTTTAACTGGCAAATAACATTAGATTGGCATTATATTAATTGGTGTTGATATAAAAGATACCTGAGATAATGGCAAGGTCACATTGGCAGAGGCAAATTGCTGTCGGTAAATGTGACATAGCAAGGCAGGTCAGTCTTAGGCAAGCAACCCAGTCATTTTCAGGATAATAGCATGGTCATTCTGAATACAATGGGCATCAAAAACCAAGTTGGACTCTCAGACCTGAAATGGGGAAGCTGATGGGAACTTCTCCATTTCAGCTCTGAGAGTTGAAGATGAGAGGTGATTGTCTCAACCCTGGTCCCTGTAAACCTGGCCACTTCCCTATTGTCTCCTCGCCTCTCCACAATCCTCAGCTATTAAGACAACCATTATCTTCTTGTCACCTAAACACTAAGACCATTAGCCCCATCTGAACTTCATTGTTTGTGTTGCAACTCCCATTGTCCTCTTGGCTGGGAGTATGAGACACAACGATACTTGCAGGATATTTTTTGGGTACAAATATCCCTTATTTTAGGCTGTCTAATGCAGTCTCTCACCATTCCGAACACCACTCTGTCCATCCAATTGCCGAAAGAGAACTGTCCTTAGGTTCTTGCCTAAGCCATGTCACTGCTTTCTCCAGTTCTCTCTGGACCAGTAAATATTGTCCGAATCCTTCAACATCCTCTGTCCCATTTTCCTCCCTTTCCTTCAGTTCGTCCTTGTGTGAGTGTGCAAGTGTTTGAACTTTTGCATGGTTGTGTGAATTTTGTCAATAAAATATGTTTTTAGTTTACATTTTTATTCTCTAGCTGGTTTCTTTCATTTTGAGCCCATAAACATTGGTAGGCAAGATTTCGCTAAGTTACTCACAGGCCTTCCATTTTTGAGCTAATTATTCCCCACTTTCAAACAGGGGTACTGGCACTGAAGGTGGACCCCGAATCACATACAGTTTAGGGTAACATATGTCCATGTATTCCCTACAGAGTCTAAGTTAGGGTCAAATGCCAGGATCATATGGGTTACTAGCACTGAATCACACTGTTTCACCTGAATCAGCAATTCATTTCTCTTCTAAAGCCCCTACTGTACCCTAAAAGGCTGCTGTGGGGACTGACCTACATGCTGCATGGAGAGCAGAGACTGTTTGTTGTAATTAAAAAGGGTCCATAAAGTAGGTTGTACTTAGTGCCTCTGGAGCTGTTTTTCTTACAACACCATGCATAGCTCATCCCCCTAAGTCACACTGCACACTTGAGGAAGGGGGAAATAACTGGTATAGTTAAACCCTTACCTACGTAGATTTTTCCTGTATAATTGATTTATAGACAGTAAGAATTTGAGAGTTGTCCCAGATAGTGAGCTATGTGCAAATAGATCTAAATCATGCTGGTAAATAGCTACTGTTTATCTATCAAACCTAACTCTAGGACTGTAGTTTGAAGGGTGGCAGAAATATAATGAACCAAATTCTACCCCATTCAGTTATAGACTTATAGTAGCTGTATTTTAGTCCATTCTTGAATTTAACATCATGCCTCAGGCTGCCAGAACCTTGTCTCTGCAGTAGACATAAAACTTGGGTGATTAAAGCCAAAAGGTTGACCAAAATGGTTGGCCAATTAGAATGGCATTGGATACATTTATTTAGGTTTGGAAGAAACGGTAAGTCAGCAGCAGCAAAGAGAACACTTTTCTATTTGTGACCTGCAGTGGTAGTACCTTTTGTCTAGGCACAATAAGTTCTAAGGTTAGTTATAAATAGCAGACATACCTGGGATCCTGTCATACTACACAGTTACAGCACTGTGATTCCACTTTTAGCTGACATGGCTGCATCCTGTGGAATCCTGGGGTTGTAGTTTGGCCACAGGTGCCAGAGGAGTTCTCGGCGCAGAATTCTAAATGCCTCTCCCTGAACTGCCAGTCCCAGGACTCCATAGGATGTTACCTTAGCTGTTGAAGTGGCATCATATTAGAATCATACTCATGTATACTAAATCAAAGTTCAATAGCTTTCAAACAGAAATTATTTGTCAGAATGTAGGCTGAAAGTGTTTTATAAATTGCTAAAATCAGGGGCAGGGGGTCCTAGCAAAGAGGGCAGAGGGTTTTAAATGATTGGAGATACAGTATGGTAGGGGGATATGGGGTTGATACAAAAAGCATATGATAAGAGTCTGTGTTCATCATTGCAGATTCAGTGGATCACTCCATGTATGGATGGCAAACACCCATTATTAGAATTGTTCCAAGGAAGGCAAGGACAATCTGCCATTTTTATACCACTTTTGTATCTTGTGCGTGATGCACTTTCCCCTCCCAGGCTGTGCTTGGGTGATGGTTCTTCCCTTGGCAGAGCAGAAGTATGTCTCTCTTGTTCCAGGCATAACATATCTGGATTATAGGATTATTCTGTAACTATCCTAAATAAAGAGCTAAACTGTTTCTCCTTGGGAACATTTGAACTAAAATTTACCCAGGTGGCCACTGTCATTCCAACATGTGCAACTGTGGAAATCCAATTCCAATTGATTTGGGAAATGCTATTCTACATCTTCCTTGAAAGACACACCAAACAGCATTCTAAAAATAAACATAACCTCATCCAATCACTAGAAATCTATTTAAGCACAAGCAGCTACGAAGAACTTTCAATCCCAAAGCCTCACCAAAGGTAATACAAACAGGTCTTAGCAGAGTATGTTTATTTCTAAATGCATCTTTACTAGGTCACTTGAATAGCATGACAAATAATATGGCATCACTAAGGGGAAGGAATACTAGAGTTCAAGAAATATCTGGAGCACAACATAGCTATCTCAGAATATTCTCAGTGAGCCCTGTAGAGTGTAATTTGTACATTTGTTTCTAGCCACAAACCATACAGTAGTTAACATTCATCTTGATTTAGTATGATCTTCTATGTGACATTCAGGGTCATGTTGAAAATACACAGAGATGGCCACTGTCAAATCCAAGTGATTCAGTTTACTTTCTTTGTTTACAGAGCAGATTTAGCATTTTCACAAATCAGTTTTGCCTGTTATGTTAGACACTGGATTTTTACCTTTTAGGCTTTTCAAAAATTTGTATGCTTTCAACTCCTTTTCAACTTATGGTAGCCCTACAGCAAAGCCATTGCAGGGTTTTCTTGGCAAGATCTGCTCAGAGCAGTTTGCCTTTGCCTTTCTCTGAGGAGATTAACTTGTTCAAGGTCACCCATCAGGTTTTCACTGCCAAGCAGGGATTTCAACCCTAGTCTCCAGAGTTGTAGCCCAGTGCTCAACCAATATACCACAATAGTTCCAGTTGTGCAGTGGTTAAATGCCGATCCTGCCACCACAAGTTTGTGAATTCGATCCTGCCAGGCTCCAGGTTGACTCAGCCTTCCATCCTTCCGCAGGTCGGTAAAATGAGTACCCAGCTTGTTGTGGGGATGTAGCTAACACATTGTAAATGCTTAGAGAGCATTTAGCTGATAAGCTAGTATTAATTAGCTTATATTCATCCTAGCAGACAGGGTATTTTAAAACCTCAGAGTCATAGTTTGCTGTAGAATTAAAATGTAGCTAGACTATAAGGAAGACATATTAAGATTTTGTTACATTCAGTTTTGAATACAATTTTCACATTTACACTAAGTGCTATGTACAGTTTGCTGCTGCTGCTGCTGTCTGCTTAACCAGACAAAACAGCTATGATAAAAATCATTTCAACAAATCTACTGCATTTTGCCACTGCAGGAGTAGGCTTTGTTTTGAATCTTGTTTAGGATTTTCTTTTCTTTTTTTTTTAACTGGAACAAAAATGCCCCATGCTATTTTGTGGTTGATATATAATTCAGGGAAACTGGTGTGAGCACATGGAAAAGAAGCAATCCAAAGACAGGTCAAATGACCAGAAAGAGGAAGGAAGCGTGTGCACGCTCATTTTATCTTGTCCAGGAAGAACTTACATAGAGATACTGTTGTCCTGACGGGCAGGATGGAGGGATCTTATGCAGACATCTTTAGGTAGTTCACCATGGAACAGTGAGAAATGTCATTTGGGAGCACTTAGGGCTAAAGAAGAACATAGTCAAGGAAACAGTGCTAGAACCCCTTGAACCGCTCCCTACAGAAAATAAAAAACATTTTGCAACACATAACCAGTTAAATAAACAGAAAATAAAGTGAAATAAAACAGACAAATAATAAAACAATAATAAACAGATCCTTCTACAAACAAATATAAACAGTTGCTTTACTTCAGGTTTGTCTTAATTTGGAGCATTTACCATGTTTATTTTCAGTTGGGAACAAAAGTGTTACTATTTTTAGGAAACAAAAATTATGTTGGTTATGTTGGTTACATTTCCATGGAGAAATGGAGTGCTGTTGAATCCTCAGGGTGAATGTTCTACCTCATGTCAGCAAATGCTTTCTGCTTCTTGATTCTTTGGGAACTGTGCAGTACCCTTCATTCTATACTCCCAAACACTCCTCCACACATGAAGGATTTTTGTCCCCTAAAATGCACCTAGTATTTTAAAATGGAGCCAGAGTACAACAATATGACCTTGAGGTCCACTAGCAGTGCAAGCATCTCCTTAGAATTTGGGGAATTATTAGCTCAAAGAAGTCCTGTGAAAGGAGAGTAATGACAGGATCTTTTCACCTGAGTATACCAGTACTAACTGTAGAGAGGACTCCAGTTAAAAGTTAGAAGGAGTATTTTATTGGAAATTAATAGACACACAGAATAGATCAAGCAATCTCATGAACCATACAAGGCTACTGAAGGAAAAGGTGAGAAAGGTTGGATAGAGAGAGATTTTGGGTGGAAGGGGTAATATTTACCAGTCCTGAAACAAAAGATCAAAGCAGAGTGGCTCAAACAGAAGTTTGAGGGCAGCGTAGAGGAATGGGAGTCTGGGGTGCAATGTGATGCCGAGAATGCTAGTGTATTGCAAAATTACCTGGGCTGGAGCTGGGGATTTTATACCCCTTTTCCTATCCTGAAGGAGCAAGTGTTAATGGCTTTTTGGCGAAATAAAAGGGGTCTGGAATGGACTGAATGTCTTACTTTGGGTGACAAAACACTGATAGGATTCCTGACAGCCTCTTAATATCTTGGTTTGGTAAGTTGAATGGGAAAGATCTTGGTAGGAAATGCATACAGCAGGGGTGCTTGCCTGCTGTACCTGTGCAGTTTTGTTGACTATTGTATCTGGATATCAGGTCATTGACAGGATTACTGTAAACCTGTTAACACTGGGCTTTCCTATTTAACTCTTCTTGACTTTATGACCTGGCCATGTTGAGGCCATGCTGTCCTAGACCAGCCATACAGCCAGTATCCTGCTTACGACATGTTTCCCAGCCATAAGTGGTGGACCTTGATGTCTTCCAGCAGTGCCAGTGTCTCCTTAGAAAGATGGGGAATTTTAGCTCAAAAGGTGGCCTAAGAGAGGGGGTAGCTGTGGGGTCTTTTCACCTTTGTATACTAGGACTAATGCAGAGACACCAGTTGGAGGTCAAAAAGAATGTGTTTTTTTTTTAATGAAAATTGAAGGAGACCCCAGCAGTGAGGAGGAGGATTCTGAATCCAGAGGCGGCGTTTCCCCAGAAGCTTGCTCAGGAGAAGATAACAAACAACAGCAGGGGCCTGAACAAGGAGAACAAATATCAGAAGATTAGACCACAGAAATGCTTACCATGCAAGAGAAATGAAGTCAGAGAGAGGGGCTCTGCCACTCAGCATGTTTAAAGTAACAAACAAGCCCTAATGAAGGAACACATCAGTAGATAAAAGACTTTCAGCTGGCCCTTTCCTTTCTGGGTCAGTTACTGATCTTTGCAGTTGTGGAAGTCTTGTTCTGTGTTTGCTTGTATCTGGACTACCTTGAACCTCTACTTGTTTGACTATGATTTGGATTTGCCCTTTGGATTTGTTTGCTTTGGAAGCTAAACTCTGTTTGGACATTTTTCCCACTCATGCCTTGTGAGTAAACTCTGCTCTGCCATTTGGTGATTAATTGTCTGCTCTGCTTGGACATAACACAAATAGTCTCATGAATCACACAAGACTAGCAAAAGTAAAGGGGAGAAAGGTTTGATAGAGTTTGGAATGAAGTAGGTGATAGTTACTCTTCCTGAAGCAGAAAAGGATTAAAGCGAGATATCTCAGACTATAGGAGCCTGAGAGCAGTGCAATGAACCATAATCTGGGGGCATTCATACAGAGTAATGTGCCAACATGTGTCCAAAGTACTAGCAAAAAGCCATGGGCTGACCCAAGGTTAAAATATTTCCCCTCCCCCCTTTTTTTTTTGCCCCGAGGGGCACATGTTAACTGCTCTCTGGCAGAGCAGCCAAGTGTCTGGAAGGTTCTGACTGTCTTTGTGGCAGATGACAAAGTTTGAGGAAAGTCAAGATACCCTCTTAATGATTGCACAGGTGAGAGAACAAAGGACACTTTCTGTGGGAAAAGGTAACAGAATGTTGGCTTTTTGGTTGCTCCCTCTAGCAGCTTTGCTCACTATTATTCCCTAGGCCTGGATGCTTTAAAGGACAATCTAAAACTTGACAGGTCAAGCAGTCTGACTGATCCTTCTGAACTTATAACCTGGCCATGCTGAGGTTCTTTATCCTACCTTTGAAGCTTCCAGTCAGAGTTCTTTCCTTTCCGCACAGCTTTCAGCCATAAGTGCAAGAATTATATTTATTCCATGCCAATTAAACAGTATTTATAGCCACTCATACTGTATCACAGATTAGGGGTGGAAGGCATGGTAACACACATGTCCAGTTTTTATATGAAAATGATATTTCTTGCTAATTTTGCTATCCTGTAGGATGGGGTGTGTAAGAGGTGGTAACAGCAGCTTTACTTCTTAAATAATAAAGTCAAATTCCAGAATTTTAGTGACGCAGCTTAGCTGTGGCAAAGTACTAAATGATCTACTCTTAATATTTTGTATTGCTGTGATGCTAAAAGGATGAGCTACAACTATGATACAGTTGGAATAATGTTCACTGCGTAAAAATTAAATATAAACTGCATTAATGAATATTGGTACAGCAGGGTGATTCTAGAATATGGAACTTCTGTTATTTCCTTTCCCGTTACTATGGCATATGAATTATATATGATTCTGATAATGCAATAGATGGACAGACAAACAGACAGATACTGGTCTACTATGCTATTATCTGCATCTTTAGCTAAATGGAAAGGACACTTCCCAATAGTCTCCCAATGTTCAGTTTGTGGAGTAGAGGAAAAAAATGGTAGCAGAAATCTTTACTTCAAAATACACAATGAAGGCTACTAGTGCTCACAAACCTAATGAGTTTGATGATAATATATTCCACTACAACATCATAATCTGGGGGGGCAGAATGCACAGATATCTATTACATTTTTTTAAAAAAGTCTGATATGTCCATTGCACTAAGGACAAATATTTAAATTGGTAATTTATCTTCAAGCTTTCCATCAGAATAGAAATCCAACCTTCTATTCCCACATGCAGCAATACCTCCATGAGATGACAGTGGGGAGCAAGAACAAACCGCCACAGGGCAAATGGGAAATACAGTCCTCCTTCCACGTTTGTGGGTTTGACCTTTGAAAATCTAATTATTTGTGAAATGTGTGCCTCCCCCCACCCACATTCTCCTTCCATTCTCTTGCATTTTTTGAGGTGTGGAGAAGGGAGGCAAGTGCCTGGCCAAAGGCAAGGGAATGGGGAAGAAGGGGTTTGGACAAGCCTTCCTTCTCCACTCTGGAGCTCCCTCTCCTATTCCCTTGCCTCTGACCCCAACTCTGAGAACTTGCGCCAAAGCAAAAGGTAAGGGAATGGGGGGAAGGCTTGTGTGAGCCTTCCTTCTGTCCTCTGGAGCTCCCTCCTCTAATTCCCTTGCCTCTGGTCCCAGCGCTGCAAACTCATTCCAAGACAAAAGGCAAGGGAACGGGGGGATGCAAGGGAGACTCACACAACCTTTCTTCTCCCCTTTGGAGCTCCTCTTCCCATTCCCTTGACTCTGGCCTTGGCATGCAAAAGACAAGAGAATGGGAGAGGGGAGCCTCATAAGGGAATGAAGGGGGATATGGGGGGGAGTTATTTGTGGTTTTTCCACTTCCATGAAGGTTATGCACCCTGAATCTTTGTAAAAGTAGAGGGGCCACTATAAAGTAAAATGGTCTAATTTTACATGTACAAGTCAATATTGTTCTCAAAATGACTGCACAATTATATACATACCAGAGTGGTACACCTGTTCTCCATATTAGCTACTAAAATTAAGAAAGATGAAAGCTATATGAAATTCTAATAAGCAGGAATTCCACCATCCTGTCATGTAATTGTCCAAAATCCAGTGGTGAATTATTACCCCACCTTGCAGACCCTGCCCTGAGGAGTATTATTCTTTATATTAAATAATGAGCCATAGAGATCTACTGGAGGGACATGTAGGCAGCTGAGCTATGGGAAACAGATCAAAGGTTAGCATTAGCATTGGCTGCTGTCACGTATCCTAGGTGAATCTCAGAAATGGTTCCCACTGACCATTTAAATGGACTTTCAGCAATAATAGCACCAACAGGAGACAAGAGGTCTCTGGGATCAAATTAACTTTTCAAACAGCCAGGAACATTACACCTTGGCATTCCCCCAGAGCAATCTTTCAGGAACAACAAAGATGCCTGGCTATATTTTCTTTATACTACAAAGCTGAAATCTATCTTCATAAAATATGCCATCTTGACTTTCCCAGAAAAGGGTCTTCCCTCCCCCCGCTGCATACTTTTCCCTATAAGAGACCCCTGTTTTCAATCGCTCTTCAGAGCCCCCAGAGAGAAAGAGAGAGAGACAAAGACAGAGAGAAAGAGAGAGATCCCTATGCTGTCAATTTTTTTGAAGAGCTCCCCTCAGTTGCTGTACTGAGTAGGTTTCAATACATGTCTTCAGGATTTCTTGTCAGGTAGTATTACCCGAAACCCCTATGCCTCTCTTAATTTTCACCTCTTTTTAAATCCCTATAGCCCTTTGTATGCTTGTATGAGTGAATGCAAGAGTGTGCTTGTGTGGATTTTGACATCTTTTCCAATAAAATACTGAAAGTTAACCTAATTCTCTGTCGTCTGACTCAGTAAAGCTGGGCTCAAGGTCCCTTGAATTACCCTGCCCGCTTTGCATTGCTATAGCAGTGTTTAGCTAATTTTCCCCACAAGTGTTAATTTTGACAAGTGTTGGGAATCCACCTAAGGGACCCCCAGCAAGTAGGGTAACAGAATCCCAGCTAAGACTGAACCAGGGAGTCAATTTCTGAATGATAAGTGAATGTTTACATACACTTCATTGATTCAGTGGTTCTTGTTCAGAATAGTTTGCTTCCTCTTGGGAGGAATAAGCATCATTTTGAAGTGTACCATGGAAGCTAATTTAAGGACACTTTTTCAATTTTTTTTAAAAAAATTATTAAAATTATCCATTTGCTACACAATAAAATTAAGTTCTCAATAAAAAAAAGCCTGGTTTTGTGTGATATGTTAGTAGTCTAAAGTATTGTGTGCCATCCATATTGATGTATATTGTCATTTCAGCACCATGGCAGTGCCATGGTGGAATTTATAGCAAACCAGCAATGTTGCAACATCACTTCTGCCATGCTGGCCATAAAATGCATTTATCTGGTACCATGTCCCTCTGACATTAGCAATACTTCTTTCCATGCTTAATCTCACTAGTAGAAGCAGCTGAAAGGCAGCACCAAAGAAACAAAAAGAAAAAGCAAAGCCTGAAATTGTTGTTCAGAATTGGTGAAGCATTTTTTGCATATAATGTTTCCAAAGTATTATCTTCAGAGACACTGTGAATAAATGGCCTAAAACAAACATTAAAATGGAAACTCAATCCTGAAATAATAATATTAACTTTACAACAAAAAATGCACATAACAGAGTTACAGGAATTATTACTCAATACATCAATGCATCAGTATGTCTGATTTTAGCATCTGTGTTTACAAAGCAATAAGGAAGATACTAATAAAAACAATTTCAATGACGATAGATCATCTTAATCATGGCAGTATCTATGACTACCTTCTTTGCTAGGAATAATAAGGTTAAAGCTTATGAAAAACTAATAAACTAACTATGACATCAAAAGATGTGTCTGAAAATACTTCTGAATAAGATTCAGAAAGCTGAAAATCACCATGGTACCATATCCTAGGAAGGGTTCCACTTGCATTATGGAACAAGCCTAATGAAAAAGCTTAGAATCCATCTACGTATATGTATATGTACAGCAGAATACCACAACAAAATCCAAAATCCACAAAACAATACCTTTATTAGTAAAAAAAAAAAAACACACACACACACACACACACACACACAAAAAGCATAATGCAACCTTTAAAAGCTCCACTGGCTTCTTTTTCAGACTAAGGTGTTAAAAATCATATAGGAGAAGAAAAAAATGACTATGTTAGAGTCATAAGCCTACATTTTGTCTTAAGATGCTACTTAATTTTTTAAAAAAAGTATTTAAGTTAAAATATAAATAAGAAAAGAAAGGATAATATGTGTGTTATCAACAATTGTAAATCATATATGGGCATATATATACCTTCCTCTACACTTCCATGAGTATCAAGAATTCCTCATGTTTATATAATATTTAATATATTAACTCTTGCATTTCCTTCTACCTACTTCTTGGGTATCTATAAATGATGATTTGCAAAACTTCCACTAATGTCTTTTTGTATGTACAGGTCTGCTATTCCACTGTCTAACGAAGACAGTTTTTTCCCATCTTTTCTATAAAATCAATTCAGAAATTGAAGACTTTATTTATTTATTGTATTTTCTCACTCAGTCTATCATGCATTATTGTCTATTCGTTGTTTATTGCCTCAATTTTCCATCTTTCCCTTAAATATTTCACAAATGAGTTCCATTTAAGATGCTACTTCAGCTGTAACATGAGATGATCTACATGCAGAGAGAGGTCACTCATCCCCCCCCCTTTATCAATGTCCAAGGAAGGTAAAAGTCTGTCATTTAGACTACAATTGGCAAGTTTTACCTATACAGCACCTAAAAGTGTTTCCAGATGTAACGATACAGAGATTTCTTGAGACATTGAACTCTCTTTGCCTAAGAAAAGACTGGTAGCTCCATAGGACAGGGACAGCTTGGATCTCAAGAATTCCTTTTTGTTGTTAATGGAGTTGAAATTTGACTACCTGGGTTTTACTGCTCTTTATTTTCCAGTCCCCACATGACCAAAGAAGGGGAGTGTCATCTGCCTGCATTGATATATTGCATTGTTTTTAGTAGTTAATGTGTTTTAGGGGTTTTTAGAAGGGTTGGTGGGTGGGGAGGATGGGTTATATTTTAATGTTTTTAATGTATTTGATAATGTTTGATAATGTTTTAATGTATTTGATATACTGCTGTAATACCGCCTTGATCCATTGGGAGAGGCGAGATATAAATAATAATAATAATTATTATTATTATTATTATTATTATTATTATTATTATTATTATTATTTACCTCTAGAGCATCCTGTCTGACAATAGTAATACAAAAGCTAGAAATAAATCTAGTAGCCAAGGGCCCTTCAGCAGGAATGGTGGCTTGCAGTCAAAAGCAGAATAGGTACCTGAAAGCTAACAAAAACTCCATTGACCAGAGTGGGGTGTTGAGTTTACATTGACCAGTAGACATCTGTCCAGATAAGAGGTCATCTTCTTAGTAGTAAATTTCTGGTGAGTAAGCTTTAAGTTGGTCATCCTGCTTGTTACATCTACATTTTGTCGTTCTTGCAAAATTCAAAGTATAGTACATGTTTCACTTCCTATGCTCACATCAACTTTCTTTTCCCATGTCATGCAAATATGTCAAGACATGGTTGCTACTGTTGCTATTTTCTGATCCCGATGATGTTTTGCTGTACACAAGATGGTACAAACTCTTCCTTCTCCTCTTCCAAACAGTGACTTAATTGCTTGGTCACACAGGTACTTTTAAATTATTTTATATTCCACAAAGCAGTAGGCTCTGTGCTATGAAATCTTTCCGTCCGTCTTTCTGTCTTTCTGTCTTTCTTTCTTTCTTTCTTTCTTTCTTTCTTTCTTTCTTTCTTTCTTTTTTCTCTCTCTCTCTGACACACACACACGGGGGGGGGGCAAGATTATAATAATTTGGCTCTTGATTCTACTTCTTTCTACCCTGCCATGCTGAAAAGAAGGGGAGAGACAAATAACCACTTCCTGATCTCTCTTCTCCCCTCAAAGGCTGGAATATATACCATGATGCCTAGCTGGAAGAGTCTTGGAGAAACTAAAGAAACCTATCCCCCACAGACCAAGTTCTGACAAGCAGAGCCTAGCAAGTCAGCACTAAAATTTTAGCATATGCAAATAAATAAATAAATATCCACCAAACGTATTGTGCAGAGAGTACTATGGGTTAGAGTGTTTGGATTGGGAATTGGCAATAAGTAGCATGATGCAACATAAGTTTGGGGAAATTACCTGTCTGTAAATTACAGAGTAGACTGACATGTAACAAATAGTTCAAGAATATCTGGTGACTACTGTGGTTGTTCAGAGATTGGAACCTGAGTCTCCCTTGGCTCAGTGTGACACTTTTACTCCTATATCCTACTGACTCTCTATTAGTATCCCACCGCTGATGTACCACTACATATACCACAGTCCTACTGAAATATACCCAGCAAAGATGTACAATGTTCCAGATTTTCTAGTGTTTTATTTCTGCTGGTGACATCTGGTTAAGCTCAAGAGGTCATAATCCACTTAAAAAGGGCACTTCTCTGTTTACTTCACTAAGTTTGGTGCTGCTCTGTGCATACACGTTCTAAAGAATGAAAGCGTGTCTCCGTAAGTTCCTAGAAAGGCCGTAAATGGATGACCTAAATGGTTTCTCTTCAACAGAATCTGTAAGCATCTTGTTCTTCCTACGGCAATATGTTTAGACTGGACACAAATTGGGTACACTGAACTGTTAATGAGAAATCCATGTTGTGCTGACCAAAGCACTGAATCCTGAAATAGCAGCTCCACAGAACTCTGCATTTTGGGGTTAGACTTGCTCCATAAACCATACACAAACACACACAGAGAATTATATCATAGTCAAAATATTCATTTTCAAACCAGTTAAATGCACTTCAAATACCTCCCTATTAACTTCATATACTAATTTTTATTTTATATGTGTTTCACTGTCTTTATGACATGTTTTTCCTTAGCTGTTATTCACTATTGATAAAGTAATTAATGTTATCAGTGAAATTTTGTGTACTACTGCTTCTGTGTGTGTGCTATGGGACACAGCAACCCAGCCTTCTTTGTTTAGAGCTAATACTGCTTGGTATATACTCCTTAATATGATTTCTTGTAAACTGTTTCCAGCACATAATCACAATTGATTGCTCTTACACTGTATTACTTCTAAGCATATTTTCTCCATTCACTGTAAAGACACACAGATACACACACATTCTATGATTTTTAATAAATTATAAAAATGATTTTTTTTCTAAAAAAAAAGAACTAGAAACATAGTATTCTGCAAAGCAAATTATAGCAGCATAATTGTTTCCAAAAATGCTTCTTGGTACAATGTGAATCTCCGAAGGTGTTTTTAGATACAGAAAGCAAAGGATGGGCTGCAGCTCAGAGCTTCACTCTGAAGCATGCCCATCCTCCAGGGAGAAAAATGAGAAATATGTAAGATGGGAGGTAGAAAGATCATTTTGAAGGGCTAGCTGGTGTGACACAGAATAAGACAGTCTGTTTTGCTTCAGCCCTCTCTACGTCTACACACCTTATTTTGTTCAGTGTGGTGTACTGTGTATAGTTATGTTTTGCCTCAGCATTCATGTATACTGGTGTGGATGGCAGTGGCAACTACTGGCTTCCATGTCAGGACACTGATGAATCTGCCTTGGGATTCAATATGAAGGTTAAAGGAGTTATCCAGGGTGCTGAAGAAATGTTGGGAATAGAATTCACCATCTTGAATACCTCTTTAAAAGCTCACACTAAAACCCAGATGAGATTCACCACTATCTTGACAAGCAAGCCAACAGAGTGGGTGTTTCTGATTTTTTTTTAATAAATTTTTAAAACATAACCAGGTTTCTACCTGTAAAATAAATGGCGGTGGTGGGGATAAGTGATCTGTCATTTGGGATCATAGCAGACCTTTGATCTGAAGTTAATTATCTTTGAGCCTCACCAACCATTTTGTGAAAGTTTTTGTGAGTTGCCTTGGGTCTCACTCCATGAGAAAAGTGTCATATTGATGAAATAAATAAATAATAAACATAAATAATAAAGTGCCCATGACTCTCTCAAAACACACACACACACAAAACCTAAGCCAAATCAAACCAAACCAAACACACAGAGACAAAAAAAAGTTGGGAACTTTTGCAGTATAATCTCTAGCAAGCACTGAGAGTTGTAAGAGGAATGAGCTCCAGCAGAAGTCTTTGAAGAAAGGCAGGAAAAGGAGGCATTCCTTCTGTCTTTTCTTTCCTTCTCCAAGGTGTTTGGCAAAACCCTGTCTTTCTTGCAAAATGTCCATGTCTGTGAAAGAGCTCAAGAAACAAGGCAAGTTTTTCCCCCTCCTGATTTACAGAAGGCAACATGATCTAAAGTAGCACTTGCCACTTCTTTCCTTCTGTGGTTGTGCTTCCTGGTCGCTTAAGCTATCTTCCAAGTAGAGAGGGATGGTGAATGGAAGGAGAGACAGAATCTTGGAGGAAGCTTTGGAGAAGGGCCAAAACAGAAGGCATTCCTCTAGTTGCTTCTCCAAATTTTCCTGCAAGTTAGATAAGTTTCCATTCCTCTCTCAAGGCTTTTAGTAAAACATGGGGGGAGGGGAGCAGCAATTTGCCAAACTTTCTCTGGAGCTAGAATAAAGAGAGAAACTGTGGTGATAATTGTTATTGTTGTGTGCTTTCAAGTCCTTTTAGACTTATGGTAACTCTAAGGTGAACATGTCATGGGGTTTTCTGGGGCTGAGAGTGTGTGATGTGCCCAAGATCAATCTGTGGGTTTCCATGGCTGAGCGAGGAACTGAACCCTGGTTTCCAGGGTCATAGTCCAGTGCTCAGACCATTACACCATGCTGGCTCTGTTCTTAAAAAGAGCTATTTTGCAATGAATCCCCTTGCCAAGGAGCAAGGAACACTTGTTCTGGAAGGAAGGGGATAGCATCACTAATGCCTGTCCTCAGTTTAGAAATCCTAAACTTTGCTATTCAACATGGAACTTGCCCCATTGTTACGTACCTGCATTGCCTTATACTGAGCCAGACTACTATGCCGTCATGTATAACGATGTTGACATTTACTGGAAATGGCACTCTAGGGTAAAAAACAAGATTCTCCCCTCTTCCACCTACTTGGAGAAATTGAGGACTAAACATAGGACGTTTTGTATATAAAGTCTGCACTCTACCATTAAGCTAGTGGAACCTCTCCCCATCATCGATGCAGTTTTAGAGGTTTCAGAAGTTATATACATATTTAATTTTAGTCATCATGGCATGCCTCTCTAAGCACTTACACACCATCTGTTTAATTTTCTGCTCTAGAATCTTTCCAGTATTGATGTCAGGCTGACTGGGTGGTTCTCTTCTCCCCCTACTCTTTTTGAAGATGGGGACAATATTTGGCCTCCTTTAGTCTGCTGTGACTTCACCCTTTCTCCAAGAATTTTCAAAGATAATTGCCATTGGTTCTGAGATTACTTCTGCCAGTTCCTTTAATATCCTTGGATGGCCATGGAGACTTGAATTCATTTCAGTGGCCAGATATTCCTATACTACCTCTTCATCTATACTGTGCTGCATTTCACCTACCATATCATCTGTTCCATCTTTCTCAGGCTGAGCACTGTTTTCCTTTGGGGAGTAGACTGAGGCAAAGAAGTTCTGTCTTTTCTCCGTTCCCCTGTTGGCATTTCTTTTATAAGCAGTGGCCCTACCATTTCCTTGTTCTTCCTTTTTGCTATGTCCATAGCAAACTTAAGTTTGTTCTGCGCTTTAGCTTTTCTGACCCTCTCCCTACACTTACTGCTTATTTGTTTGAATTCCCCTTTGGTGATTTCCCTTCTTTTTCCATTTATTGTAGATGCCCCTTTTAAATCTTAGCTCCATTGAAAGTTCTTTAGACATCCGTTCCAGATCCTTCCATTTTCTTCCTCATTGGAAGTGTTTGAAATGTACCTTCAATATCTCACTTTTAAGAAACTCCTATCCATGGGATCACATGCAGTATTTCCTTAAGTTTATTGAAACCAGCTTTCTTAAAGTCTAGAATGTGTGTCTGACTATGCTTGGCTTCCCCCTCCTACTGTATAATAAACTCCAGGAGAACACTGTCACTTTCATCTAAGGATCCCACCACTTTCACCCTATTAACCAGGTCATCACTGCTGGTTAGGATCAGATCTAAAATAACTGTTTCCCTTGTTGCCTCGTCCACCTTCTGGACAATGAAATAGTGGGCAAGGCAAGTGAGAAATTTGTCTGGACCAGATACTGGACCAGTGGGCTTGACTAGTTTTGTTGGATGCTGCCTTCCATCAGAGATGTTTACCCAGAGAGACAACATACCTCACAAGACATCCTGTCAGGTCCACAAACCTCTGCTTCTGTTCATCTCAGCAGGGAGTCCCCTACCACTACTACATGCCTGTTTTGGGGATTGGCAAGGGCCAATCCATGAGCTAAATCTTCCAAAGTCCCCCACACATTCTCTGAGGACTGACATTGTTGCTCCTGCTCCTGTCCTCATGATACGGGAGAGAGTTTCAAATTGATTCGGTAGCTCCAAACTCACAGAAAGATCCATGTTCTTTCTACTTCTACGTATCACATTCCTCCAAATATTTACCTCTTGTCTTTGGGAACTGACCTCTCCCTCAGAGACATCCCCTGTGTGTTCCTTATCCAGTATAGTCTCTCTTCTCTGTCCAAGAAAACCTCATGCTCCATAATATACTGAAGAGTAGGTACACAGGCCTCAAGTTGCCATACCTTCTCTTCCAACAGGGCAAACAATTTGCACTGGTGCAGGTGTAGCTACCCACACCCCCGGCAGGAACTCAAATATTCCACAGATATTGCAGGTGACTGCAGCAGTCCCCTCAACAACCATATTCTTTAATCCTAGGTAGGCACTGAAACGGAACTCCCCACCAAAGAGTCTCCCCCACAAAAAGCCCCTGTTAAAAGCATATAGGAAATGCCTGTTGGCATTGCCGGTTAGCCAAGCTCCTTTTCACCATCCCTACTTTGACATCATTTCATTGTCCACTTCATTTTGTTGTTACAAACGATGGTCCATACCCTTCTTTTCTGCCCAATTACATAAAAATTGTTTAACAACAAATGGATGAAGAAACATAAAATGGAATAAAGGACCACTTCTAACAGCAGCTGAATGATATATCACATATACCATCAAGTGTCAAAACACCACTGCTGGTGAAACCATTAGACCAGACATGTAGATAAAGCAGAACCAAAACTCTAACTCATGAAGTCACAGAACAGGAAAAAAATAATTTACTTATTAAATTAGGGGTGGACAACTGTGGAAGGATAGGGGGCATTTGCCCTCAAATGCTTCTATTCAGTATGGGGACATTTTTTTTTACCATGCTTAGGGTTTCAAAATGGCCTTTCCTTGGGCCTCCAAATGTGATAGAAATGCCCTCTTCACCCCATAGAGTGCATTTGGAGGGATTCCTTATTTTTAAGTGTGTGTGTGTGTGTGACCCCAGGGCACAAAAATGGCCTTCAGGGACTACATGTGGCTCAGAATCTACACTTTGCTCATTTCTGTATTAAACAAACTATTGTCTTCATACTGTGTTCTGTCAGATCACACTGACTATGCTGTCACTGTGAAGATGGAAAGGTGCAAACTCTCTGGTTATCTTCCTTCCCAGCTTTCTTAAAAGCTAGCAAGCTACAATTCTAGGAGTACTAAATAGAAATGGGCCACTAAAAGAATAGAAGGGATAAGCAGCCAGACGGAACTCTTAATCCCTTTCTTCCTCTTCCTTGGAATGATAGGTTCAGTGCCCAAAAAGGTTAATTATTTTAAAATACATTGGATGTGTTTATGCTGCACAATAGCAGATAATTTCCTTGTATTGTAAGAGTCTAAAGTTCACATACTCTACAATGAGAATATCTGGTTATCAAAGAAAAGGGCTACTTAGACTTGAACAGTATTTAGTGAGCAGAATGCAGTAGAAATGCACAGAAATAAATTATGCAAGCATGACATATGTTTCAGTATAATTATGTCACTTTTTTTCTAAATACCTACTAGTTAGTTGAGCGTGTATAAACTAACCAAACAAGGCTGATGTGAAAATATAAGAATGTATGAACTCAAAGGTACAAACTAATAGTGAGTATATCTAGCAAGCTGAAGTAAAACATTCCAATGCCAGCCACTGTGCTCTCCAAACACAAAAACACATCATTCTCTCTCTAAATTTAATGCATTTTTTCTTCAACATATATTAAAGGGAATTTAATGGAGGGAAAGAGAAGGAAATCAATGAACACAGTCATGGAAAAGCGAAGTGCCAATTACTGCATGTGTAGCTATTAAGTCAACAGCAGCAGCTAAAGAGCAGGTAAAAAGGTGTGATATACAAATACAATATAACAGTGAGAAAATACGTCGGTTGCAAACATTAACTCTTCTCTACATTTTTAAGTAGGACAGATTCCTGTAATTTCTCAAAATTGTTTTTCAAACAGTTTATCATCTTCTAAAGCTAGCTAAAATTGGCTGCACAAAATCTCTCCCAGGAGTCTGACTTTAAATCATCATTAAATGACAACTTGCTGACTTGAAAGGTACTAGCTATGGGAAGCATAATCAAGGGGAAATATAGTAATGCCTACAAAATGAGATGCAAAGGCTTCTATAATAGGTGTGCCAAAAGTTTTGTGATAAAAAAAATATACTATAATAGGCTGTTTACCCTATTAACACCAATTAACAGTGCAGGCCTAACTTGAAGAATATCCAGAAGGGAGCGGGTAAAAGGAGGCAGAAATCCTCCTCAACAGAGGCTGTGCTCTTTTGAGCTGTTTCAGCTTCCCTCAATGGATTTGCATCCTCAAGCAATATGAATTGCTTGGTTCCATCAGGGCTGAGGTACTAGTAAAGAGCAAAATGGAAAAGGGCATGAACAGGATGTACTTATGCTTCCTTCAGAGGAAAGAAATGTTTCTCTACAGAAAACTGCAATTTTTGCATGGGTGTGTCTGTGTGTGTGTGCGTGCACACGTGCACGTATGATATGACAGGTGAGCTTTGAGCAGTAGTCCTAATAGTGAAGACTCCTGTTATATCCAGATTTTCATCACTGGGCTTTCCCAGCAATCAGGAAACTGCTCTTTCATTGCAGAATCAAACATTCTTTTCATTCATATGTATGTATGCTATGCTATGTATGTGGATAGAACTGTTTTTCTTGCCATGGCTTCAACAAGAAGACATATCCTGTTGCACACCATTCCATAACATATGGCTAGCCATCCTTAACTTTTGGTATCATGAATAATTAGGACCTGCAAATATAGAGTCATTCAAGTTGTCTCTTCCCATGTAAGTCAAGTAAGGACCACAGGCTGGGTAATAACATACACAGTGCTTTCTATCCATCTCCACCAATGGCAAAAAAGAGAGAGAGAGAGAGAGAGAGAGGTTGACAAATCCTACATTCAGGTAGGACAGAAATGGGCCACCATATGCTTTGGAGTATAGTACCTCATCCATCCATCCATCATCCATCCATCCATTCATTCAAACATTTATATCCTTTGCTATATATCATGGGATCTCATAGTGGCATACATAAAATCAATTTAACCAATTTTTAGCAAATGCAAAACAGTAAAAAGCAAACAGTAAACAATTTGAAACCTTAAACAGGACAGTTTAAAAATAGTTAAAACAACTTAAATCATTCACATTTACAGATTCGGATGAAATCAACTATACTTCAAAGAACATAAATAAAGAAGGTTCCGTGTTTTTATTTGGCATTGATATTAAAAAAAAATAATTCAAGTTGGATCTCTAAGTTGAGGGTACTCCATAATCAACAGCCACTGTGATGCAGTGGTTTGAGAACTGGACTCAAACCCTGAAGACCAGGGTTCGATTCCCCACTCAGACATAGAAACCCACAAGGTAGCCTTGGATGCATCACATGCTCTCAGATCCAGAAACCCCAGTGATTGGTTCATTTTAGGGTGACCATAAGTCGCATACGACTTGAGGGCACACAACAAAAACAACAACTCTGCAACTAGAGAAACATAACTGGGACACAGAGGAGCTTCTCTCCAGCAGACTTCAATCCTCAGGCAGGGATATACTGGAAGAAACACTACCCAAGAATCAAATTCTAATCAAGAACTGATCTTTGTTTTAAAGAAGCTAGTACAGCCCTTGGGAAAAAATACCACCACAAAAGGAAAAGAGGCCATCAGAGACCAGATTTAAAAATCTTCCTTTCACTTTTTCCTCTCCTGTGGCCCCTGACTACAGACAACTGTTGTGCAATCATGGTAGCAGCATGGTTGAACTGATGGACATTGTAGGCCAAAACATCTGAAATCCATCCTATCCCACAAGAGCACCTTTCCCAAATGCCAGTGCTTCAATCACCCTCCATCCACATGTACCAACAATCATACAGTGTGCTATGGATTCTGGCCAGCATTTGCGTTTTCAGTCAAAGGATACTATGCACCTACTGTCATGTGACCTATCAGAGTATTGTTTCAAAAGCAAAATTCCAGCTGAAAGAAGTGATTCACAATCATCCATGTATCTGTATTCCATAACAGCTATAAGTGAGTTTTCTGGAAGTAAACCCCCCTTTCAAATCAAATTATGTTCAAGGATATGACCCTTGAAACATGGATCAAGCTCATATGATTTTCACCTTATGTTTGTAAAGAAGCAATGATGACTATAAAGCACTATCACAATGCTAAATGCCCTTCTACCTACAATGGGGAAATGGCTTCTTACAATTAAGTCTGTAAGTCTTGAAGATAAAAATTGCATGATATAGCCAGATACAACTGGATTAAAGATCCCTTCAAGAACAACTAGTATGACTGCAGGGTTTTGTCGTCTATTGCTTGTCAAGAAACTACAGCAGAAATCAGTTTTAACTACAAAAATGTCATATGAAAGCAAAGTTGGTATGAACTGCCAGTGCCCAATCAAATAAGAATTTTCATTAGTAGCTTTGATGTCCAGACAAACTAAAATCCTATACTCCGTGAACTTTATCTAAGATGACTTTTTCAAGGCCTAACCCTCAGTTTTATTCATTCTGTTTAACAATTAAGGAATATAAATATCTTACATTTCACCAAGTATTCACCGGCTCTCTGAACTGAAAAGCAGAGGACGAGAGGATAATCTTATGTTCATACCATAGTTGATCCAGGCGCATGAGGCAAAAGAAACAAAAGAGTCAGCCACTCTTTTAGGAAAAATGAGGCAAATATCTCAGCTGGTGGATGGCTGAGGGGAAAGTAGAGCCAGACTCCCCTGCCATTTCTCCTGAGCTCCATGTTCTTTTTCCTGTGTTTCAGGGCAGAGCTATATACATGCCATATTTTTACCCTAAAGTATTTACAATTGCCTGCTTCTATAGGTAGAGTGGAGAACAATTTTGCATCTCCAGAGACAGATAGATTCTTCTGCTAGTCTAGATTGTCTTTTTTCTATCAGATGCCCTGGAGCAAGATTAACAATGAATAGCTGGGGCAAGAGTATTCCTCTGTACTTTGACTTTATATGGTTAGGATGCAGTTAATGGTGTATCAGATATTCAGGAAACAGGAAAGAAGAAGGTTGTTTGTTTTTTCACGGAAATATTGTGGCTTAAAAATTTGTAAACTGTGTGATTTTAATTTTATTTGCTACACGCTCATTGAGAACAGAATACCCTGTGATTCTCTTGTCCACTGAATCTGCCATTGACTAAAATACAAAATAAACCTTTCACCACTGCACAATCTTTGTTTTCTTTTTAGAGGGAAAAACCTAATTTTATTATCTTTTACAAGTATTCAAATATTGCTTTCCTGTCCAACAGGACCTTCAAAGCCATACACACCTCCCAATATTAAAACATACATTAATAAAACTTCACCTATTAAAAACTTTAAAAGCTTGGCCAAAAAAGCCCTGTAGAAGTGTTTAGTGCTAGTCAAAAAAATCAGTAGTTGTGGAATTATCCTGCGTTCCTTTAAACAGAGATCAATACCTGGGTGCTGCTACTGAAAGGGCCTTTTAGGAAGTCCACAAATTCCATGCAGGCTCATATAAGACAAGCTTGTATTACACATAACCTGGCCCCAAGTTGCTTAGAGCTTCATACGTCAATAAGGACCCCTTGAATTGGGTCTTGGAAACAAACTGAAGGCTTATGCTGTTATTTTAAGATCAGGTATATATAGTTTCTAAAGTATTCAGCAGCCAACACTTGGTAATAGCTGTAGTTTTTGAACACATCTCATGGGCACATTCCAAGGGCAAAGAATTTACCATCACCCCAAAAAGAATTTTATTAAGGCAAAGGTCACTGTGGTCAGATTTGCTTACTCCAGAATAGGCACCAACAGATGCACCAGCCAGTTGACTTGCCAGAAGCCATGTTGGATCTGAGAGTAGTCCAAGTGGTAGGAATGTAGCCCCATCCAAAACAAGCTGTTGTTCTGTACCTTCAAGTCATTTCCAAATTACGGTGGCTCTGAAGTGAACCTATTATGGGGTTTTTTTGGCAAATCTGTTCACAGAGGGTTTGCCTTTGCCCTCCTCTAAGACTCAGTGAGTGTGACTTGCCCAAGGTCACCCAGTGGACTTCCATGGCCAAGTGAAGATTCAAATCCTGGTCTCCAGAATCAAGGTCCAGCACTCAAACCACTATAACACACTGCAAAACAGGCTGTAACCTACCTCCTGCAATTCCTGATTTGCTCATTTACTTCTTTTTGCCTAGACAGAATTTCAATTTGTTCCACAAAGTGACTGAACAGCTTTGTGGCTGTTGATTTATATAGTTCTTCAATACGTGCAGTCCTTCAACAGTTGAAGAAAAGAAGAAAGATATTATAAAACTTAACTCTTAACTCTTAGATTTTCTCCCACAATGCATCCATATATATATATATATATATATATATATATATATATGCCAGAAAGACCAAGGGACAATATAAAGTCCTTAAAAAAAACACTGTAAGACAACAGCTATTAGTCTGAGTGGTCACATTTTAGAAAGTTAAGCCCAAGAAGCAAAATGGCACATTAAGAATTCTTTATCAGAGATTTACAACAATCCTTTTAGAAGGGTTGGTACATAACCCTCTTTTTCTGGGAAACTTTTAAAGATCTGCAGTACAATTTTATGCAACTGATTAATCAAAGAATCATAGATTTGAAGGGACCATAAGGGGCCATCCAGTCGAATCCTATTCTGCCATGCAGGAAAACACAATCAAAGCACTCCCAACTGTTGGCCTTCCAGTCTCTATTTAAAAACCTCCAAAGAAAGAGACTTCATCACACTTTGAGGCAACATATTCAGTAGAATCTCTTTTCCAGTAGTTTGAATCCTAGTCTGTGTCCTAGTCTTAGGATCAAGGATTAAAACGTGGTTATGTTACCCCCTAACCTCCTCTTCTCCAGATTAAACATACCCAACTCCCTAAGCAACTCCTCATAGGGCCTGGTTTCCAAGCCTTATTTCTGAAGACCAAAAATCCAGCTGCACACAGTCTGGGATTTTAAAAAAGACCAGGGGTGGGGGCAGGGGACACATGACATCTTTTTCCTTACAATGAGATAAAAACATCGTATTGCTAAAACCTCTTTCACCCTACGCTGTTACAGTGCTATTATTCCACTTTCAACGTGCTACTGAATCCTGGGGTTTGCAGTTCAGGGAGGGGCATTTAGAATTCCCAGCCAGAGAGCTCTTTAGGCCTCATTAAGGTGCAAACCCCAGAATTCCACAGGATGTTGAAAGTGGAATAATAGCACTATAACAGCGTAGCGCGGAAATGGCCTCAGTGTGCATATGTGCAATACTTGGTGAGATGTTACATGTCTGCCAAATAAATGTATCAAATGTGCTCAAACAGTGCCTGATGCTACTCTCTGTAGCTCTCCCTTCTATCCCACCACAATTTCTTCAGCAAGGGAAGGGGAATGGCAGAGAATAAATTTTGAAGGGAAACTGTTTCAAGGAACGAAGAAACACCTGAAATGGATTTCTTTTGAAAAGAGTGAAGGTCTGATACTTTTTCATCCAAGTTTCAAAAAACAGGTGGTTGCCGTACTGTGGTTTGCTAGGGAAATAAAGGCATTACTAAATTTTCAGAAATACACAAGTAGGAGTCTGTGGCCCTTTCCTCATGGTGTTTTTAAAGTGCATTAGGCACGGTCCCTCCTCCCTTCAGGAGCCGCCGTACCGCATGACATTCCAGCCAACCAGGTGCTATCCTGGCCACAGGCAGTGCTGATGTCGCTTTTTTCATTTTCGCCTGAAAGGCGAAAATAACCTCCGTTTCACGCATCAATCACGCGAACACAGGGCATGCAGAGCCGTCATCCGGTGTGCTTCTGGGAATGACCTGGGAGTGGGCGGGGTGTGGGCAGTCCCTGCTGCCTGTCTCTCACACACCAACTCCCAGGGGAAGCTCCACCCAGCAGCAGGGCGGTCACTGCCCCCATCGCAGCAGGAAACACTGCAGGACATGTCGCTGGCAGGACACCTCTTGATTCAAATTCATCTCCTATAAGGACAAATGCCAGTCCCTTGCCAGGAGTTCGCCGGATCTGTCATTAACACGTTGGTAGACAGCCAGGAGTGCTTCTGCCTGCACTCAATTGCAGCCGAAGCTCTGCAGGGAAACGTGTGCCCCCTTGGCGCACAGCGAAAGGGCAGCAGGGACGCACCCAGCTCCCCCGACAGTGCAGGGCAAAGGCATAGATTGGTGACCCATGGAGATCGAGGACCTCCTTGAGATCTGCGGGCAGCCAAGGTATCAAGAGCTCTTGCAAAATAGCCAGAGGAACATGCAAGTGTTCGAGGAGATCGCAGCAGATCTGGGATGGAGGCGACACCGACGGATGGCTGTGGAATGCAGGAACAAAATGAAAACGATGTGCCAGGAGTACCGCCGGGTCCTCACTCGTAACCACTTAATGGAAGTGCAGCCTGCTACCTGCCCCTACTATAGGCGACTCTATGTGATGCTGTGTGGGGATGCTAGTGTGGCCCCGAAGTGTGTGGCTTCAAGCCTCAAAGTGACACTAGGGTCGCTGCGCCTGAGGAAGAGCCCATGGATACTTCCCAGAGCATGAACGAGGCCCCTGCAGTGTCGACAGGCACAAATTTCCCCAGGGGGACAGGCAGGGCTCACTTTCAGCAGTAGCACAGGGGAGTGTCAGCCTGAGCCCCACTGCCCACCGCAGAGTCCGGCCAGCACTGTGGAAGCGATGGTAGTTAGAGTACCTCCCTGTACTCAGGCTCCCATTGTCTGTGCTTCCCCTCTGGGCTGTCAGCTGCCCATGGAAAATGGCTGATCGAGGGGACATTCCTCTCGGGGTCAAGTGGGGACTTCGTGCCAAGAGCTGGGCAGTTCTCAAGCCTCGGATGCAGGTGCATTTCCAGGAAAACATGCAGGCATCCAAACAAGAATGTGGTCTGCTGATAAGCAGCTCCCATGCTGGCAGGCCTTGCAGTTGAAGAATATAAGCTGACCGGGCATTGGGTCAACATGGGACAGTGGCTCACTAGTGGGCATGGGAAGGGGGGGTGAGGCTGAGGGGAGGCTAACTCTGGACCCTGGAGCAATACAGTAGGTGTCGTGATGCCGTGTGCCAAGGTGAGCACCAGGTACCTGCTGCTGCAGCACGTCCTTCAGTGAGGTCCCTAGGGCACTGTGCCACACCCTGGCGCTGCTGCCAGATGAGTTTGCCGCTACTCATAGCTGCATGTGTGTGTCCTGCAGTAACATGGCACTCCATGGGCAACGTGTCCGTTGCCACCCCACCAATCTGAAGGCCCCCTCTATGCCCATGTGGCCCCTGTGCTCAACACTCAGGCCCCTCTGTGCCACCCCAGGCATGCATTGCATGCATGGCCACGTTGTCATTGGGGACAACCATTGGTGGTCTGGGCCTTCTGACCGCAGCTCTCACTGTGTGCCAGGGGGCCCGTCGCCATCCATCCACCTGATTTCACAGTGCGGTGACATGTCCCTTGACAGGATCTGCAGCACAAACAGGGGACATTACGCCAGACGAGGACAGCATGGGAACCTGCAACCAACCTCTGCCCAGTGGTCGAGCCAGTGCGGGTGGTGGTGAGGGCGACAGCCCTGACGAGGGCACTGAGGGATCTGATGAGGAGGAGGATGCCATGTTAGAGGGGACAGCCACCAGTTCGGGGCGTTGCCCTGGTAAGCATGAGGATAAACGACTTCAACACCAAGTACAGGGGCTGCTGATCCATCCCATAGGGACGTTGCCATCCTAGGCCACTGAAGCATAGGGGCTGGCAGTGTGACACCTGTGCTGCAGGGGGCTGTGTTCCCTCCCCCCATCACTGCATGTCCCCAAATATGTGCGGGCCCCACAGGGCATTGCTGGGGAGGGAGTGCTGTGCCCATTGGATTGTCAACCCCTTTTGTTCCTTCCAGAGCAGCCTCCGAATGAGAGTAGCAGCAGAACCACTGTCAGTGCTGCATCGATTTCCCCTCGCTTGAGAATGAGGGCAGCTTGGGCAAGGGACAGGACAGGCCATTGGGGCGAGACAATTGCCATGGCCATCATGTAGCACTCACAGGAGGTGCATGATGCATCAGCAGCTGAGTGGAGAGTGCACCAGAGAGGGATGGTGACGGTGCTGAGTGCGACCAATGCTGTTCTCCAGCAACTGGTTGATACATACAGCAAGGATATGGAGAGGAACGCAGAGGGCCAGGAGGATGTGGTGGAGGAGATGCAGACCACTAACAGGCTCATGTCAGCCATACTGCAAAACCTGCAGTCTCGCCCTTCTAGCGGTGGTGCCACTCCGATGTCCTCTGTGGTCCCCTCCACATCACAAGAGATGGCCAGGGTTCCCTCTGCTAGTTAGCTGCCACCTGAGGGGTTGTCCCTAGAGGGATCTGCTTCTGGGAAGGGGGGACATGTGAAAAAGAGAGTGCAGCGCTATAACCCATGATTTGGTTTGCCCGGGCTGAGAGGGGAAGGAGGGCATCTTTGCTGGGAAGGAGATGCTAACTACCTATCTGCTCTGTGCTTTCTGGTGCCCGGGGGGGTACCTGCTTCTCCGCTGCTTGTGAGCTTCACTGCTGGAGGCAGACACAGTACTGCATCCAGCAATCGCTATATGCCACAGGTCCCTTCTGATGCCTGCCTGTAACCAACCGGGGGACTACCCAATAAAAGCGTGTCTGCGTTCTTCTTGCCCAGCAGCTGGGGGTGGGTGTGAAAGGGAGACCTCTGTTGTGCATGTCTCTTGCACTGGCTGCTCCTTCTAACAGCCTGTGAGTTCCCAATGGCATGCCATTCCCCCTCCCTCTGCCGACGGTGACCACAGATGATGCTGGGAGTGTGAGCATGTTCTGGTTATGCCAGTGAGGGTATATACACAGTTCAAGGGGCAACATGTGTTTCACTTTATTCACAGAGGGAAAGGGAGATGCATTCAGAATACAAGTTGTGATTTCGGGTTTGGGTACCAGATCCCCCCAGGGGAGCATGCATGCCTGCTGGCTTTGGGAGCATAGGGAGGCAGAGGGCACGGTGTCATTGCAGCTACAGCCAGGAGCAGGGATAGCAGGTCAGTCAGTGATCATCCTCGCGATGGCATCCCTGACCCTCTGGCCCTCCCTGAGCCTCCTGTTATCATGTGCCAGGTAGACATAGGCACCCAGGGGGATGGTGACAGGTGCAGGTGGGTGGCGGTTGGAATGCAGTGCATGGCTTTTGGTTTTGCAGATGTTGTGCAGGACCACGCAGGCAGCGTTGACCAGCAGGAAATTTGGCTCAGAGATGGTCAGTGGAGCTGACAGGCAGCCCCATCTGGCCTTCAGCCTACCAAAGGCATGTTCTACAACATTGCGGCAGTGATTGAAAACCCTGTTGTACGCCATCTTCCAGGGGTACAGCTGACCTCTATAGGGCTTCATGAGCCACCAGCCCAAGGGGTGGGCTCCATCTGCCAGGATGATGGGCCCGATGTGCACGCCATGGATGGTGACGGTCAGGTTGCTGGGGATGAATTGCCTGGCCTACAAGGCCTGTCACAGGGCTGAGTGAAGGAAGACATGGGCATCATGGGTGCGACCCGTATACCCCAACTCAATGTCCAGAAACTGTCCAGAATGATCTGTCAAGACTTGCAGCAGGATCGAGAAGGTGTCCTTCCTGTTGAGGAACTCCTGCGCCCATCCTTTTGGGGGGGCGTACAGGGACATGGGTACCGTCTAGGGTGCCAATACACTGTGGGAATCCCATTGCCTTGAAGCCTTCCATGATCTAAAGATGGGAAGGGAAAATGGCATTAACAGAGACATCAGTGCACTGGGGGCATCACTGACATGCTTGGGATGTTGGGTGGCTCAGGGAGGGTAGGGAATGTCTGGCAGGTTACACAGCTGCCCCCCTGAATGGTGTTGCCTGCCCATCCACTCTGTCTATGCATTCCTCACAGCAGTGTGCCATCTTGGCTGTGGGAAGGGCGTGCCCTAGGGCTGTGCATGCTTCCTGTAGCACAGCTGCTACTGTAGAGTGGACTCACCATGCAGTGGTTGCCCAGGTGGACGATGGTGTCCAGTAGGATGTGTTCAATGGCGAGGCATACTTCTACCACGATCTCTACCACTGTCAAGATGCCAAGTCCAAAGGCGTTGGTCACCTTCCTGTAGATTAAGGGAGTGGTGAGCCACCAGATCGCAATGGCGACCCATTCCTCTACGGAAATGGGCACTCTCATAATGGTGGCGGTGCACTGCAGGTGCGGGCACAGATGTTCCACGATCTCGAAGAGGGTGGCCCAGGTAATTCTGAAGTGGTATAGCCACGTTTCATCATCCCAGGTCGCCAACACTTCTTTGATCCACCAGTCCCGTCAGACACAGGTCCTGACCCATCATTTCTGGGGGTGGGGGAAGGTTCCCAGCCAGGCATGCACGGTGGCATGGGGATCAGCTGGATGTTCCCCATCAGTTGCTATGGTGGCAGCAGTGGCAATAGCTGCTTGGGTGCAGATGGTGGCGGCCACCACTGGGATAGCTCTCCTGCCCCAGTGCCGCTATTGTGCCCTCCAGGCCCAGAGGGCGGTGATGTTGTTCATATAGAGCTGCATGGCCAGTGTCCCGAGGAGCTCCGTCTGGCCAGGCTCCATCACGGGTCATGGGGGTGGTGGAGAGAACTCCAGCTCCAGCTGAGTCACAGCTGCAATCTGTCCTGTCAGTCCCCGCCTTTTCCAGAGCAGCCTGTTATGCGGCGGCTTCTGCTACCGGTCTGCCCTTGGGGCTGCTGTGATCGCCTGTTGGAAGGATCTATCGATCTAACGTTACCATGATAGCCAGCAAAAAAATTAAAAAAAAACAAACAAACAACCAATCAGGGTGGTGGGGCAAGGACAGGGCAGGACCTGGGCATGGCCCAGGATGCCAGAATGTGGAAAGGGCACTGGGCGGGAGCCGGTGCTCTCTTGCAAATGCCCTGGTGCGTGCGGAATGCAATAGGCTCTGTATTGGGCCTCTTGCGATATTAGCAGTACCGCGATGGCACCAGTTTGTCACGCTATTAAGGTAAGGTGCAGAAAGAGCCTCAGATGTAAGAGGAACAATGCATCTTCCTCTTTAATTTTCTCAGTGGGACAAGTTACCTTTTGCTACATAAAAAAGAAAGAGCACTCTACATATGTATAGTGGCATTTCTGGTACACTAGTACTGTCTATAGAAATATTTTGGGGATATTAATGCTGGACACAATATGCAGAACTCTGAAAATAAAGGAACCATTCAATGAGATAGAAATTCCTCTTTGGAAAATAATTTCTCAAGAGGAAAACAAAGAGAAAGGTCAATAAAATGTGACTGAAAAATAGTATAGTATCTTCAGTTTTGTAACAAGAGAATGGCTATAATAGCAAAACTATAATACTCATACTTCAAGCCACTGATTTATCTGAACCATTTACTTAACCATACCATCAATGTGGAAAATCCCCCCAGCAATATAACATTCTTAATGAGTAGCATCCCTAGTATATATGAGCATCCACTGACTGAGGGATAGCAGCTGTCTGCCCAGTTATGAAGTTCAAACTGTCAGTTGATTTAGCAATACGGTGACTGGGAACTACAAGAATCTGGACAGGTCACCAGTTCAGCCCAAATGATCTATATTCATGTTTGTATTTGCATTTGCATTTATATCCAACATTTTTCTAAAATTGAGACACAATAGTGCAATTGAGAACATACAAAAATGGAATAACTGAAATAAAATAAAATAATTTATAGCATTAGAACAGGGACACCTCATTACAAAATAAAAATGCAATTAAAAAAATAAAGAGCTCTTAATAACAATTAAAACAATACAGTATCCCTTGTCTGCTCTTTAAATACTTTTTTTTTAATAATAATTTTATTAAGTTTCACAGATAAAAAAAATATCTTTCTTTAACCTGTAGTTTTACATGAAATGTTTCTGCTACTTCCACTCTGCTCTGGTCTTCGCCTCTCGAAATACACTCCACATATTACATTTATGTATCACATTACAGTGTTCATCTCAAACGCTGGAACATGCTTTCCCCTCTCCCTATTTCCACAATCAAAATACAGTCCTTTTCCCTTGACAGTTCCCAGTTATCCCCCATTATTGGCCATTCTGCTTTTCTCTACTCAACAAATTTCAATTAATTCTCATTTCTCTACTTGTCTCTTTTAAATTCTGCTATCATTTCTCAAATTAAATCCCCCATCATTTGTAAAATGAAATCTTAAAATTTTTAAAACACGTCTATCAATGTATATCTGGCAGTCTGAGCTATTGGTACTGTTATAATCACTCCTCTTCTGCCCTGGATCTTATTATATTAAAAATGTCTTGTTTCCCACCTCCAACTGTGTCCTATTCACCCATCCACCCTTTAACAATATCACGGTGTCTGTATTATTGAAAATATATCCATCAAAAACGCAAGCTTAATTGATATTGCCAAAGTACATAGTCATTTTATCTAATTCATAGCCCTGTGCATTCCCCTCTCCCATCTGGACCTTAGTTGCCCGGACATTCATTTCCGAAAAGTCTCTGTATTATCATTGCCGCTTGGATTCCAGGCCGCTTCGTCCCAGGGAGTGAGGATGTTTTGCTTATATGACCTTCCAGCACTGGCTCGGCAGTCTCAACAATCTAGACTCAGGAAAAAAAAAATTGGCAAACAAGTCTCAAACAACAGGAATACATCAAACCCATCTCCTGCCTTGAACTCCATTATTTTAAAAAAAAATGTCTTGTTTCCCACTTCTGTACTTATGCCCTATTCATCATCCCCCCTTTAACAATATCACAGTATTATATTAATGACCACATATCAAATGTAAGCTTAATTGACATTGTTAAAGTATTACCACTTTTTCTAATTCAGGACCCTGTGCCACTCCACCTCCCATTCTCCCCTCCCATCTGGAACTTCACTACACGGAGTTTCATTTCCAAAGATTACTGTACTCTCATAGACGCTTAAATCCAAGTAGTTCCGTCCCTCAGGGACGGAACTGTGACGTTCCAGCACAGGTTCACCAGTATCACCAGTCCAGACTCAGGGAAAAAAAAGAAAGTTAGGAAACAGTCTCAAACAACAGAGGCCAAAAAAGAAAAAGCATTGCTCGATACTCGCTGCCCAAAGTATTCTTTCAGATCAGAAATCCAGAGTCAAGGCGCCAAAACAACAATCCTCTCAGATCAACCAATATAATCTGTAGAAATAAGAAGCTCAGTGTCCAAATGGGATTTATTCAATCTTATGAAGTTCAGTTTTATTCTTTAGCCCGTTACTGACCCTTTAAATAAAAAGCCTCTGAGCCATTTCTTTAAAGACAGCCGCCCCTTTAAGACGAACTCTCAGCCATCAACAGAAAGCAAAAAAGCCTCTTAGTCATTTCTTTTAAAATAGCTGCCCCTTTAAGACGAACTCTCAATCGTCAACGGAAAAACAGAAAAGCCTCTCAGCCACTTTTTTTAAGTCAGCCACTCCTCAAAAGAGCTCTCCGCCATGACACACTCACGTCCCTCTGGGTCCTTCCATTCCTACGCTCCTGTGCACCGCTGCATGCCCGTTCCAGATGTGATGCTTCCAAAAGCAAAGACCAGAGCAGGTACATGTTTTCTTACTTGCTATTTCAGATAGGTTTCTTGGTTAAAAGTCGACGGCGGTGCTTGCGTCGCTCAGACGATGATCCCACTGGCTCCGTCATGGTCCTTCAACCCCCTGGAATTTTCGGCTCCCCCAGCCAGGTAGAGCCCGCCACCAGTTACAGGGGTCCCCTTCGGACCTCTCCCGCACCCGTCTTACCGGGGGGGGGTGTTTAGCCACTTCTGGTGGTATGAAAAAAGTGGCTGGAATCCAGCGGGTGGCAGCTCGGAGCTGTGCCATTGTGCAGCTTCTTTCCGAGCCGCCACTCGCGCCCACCATGTGACCGGAAGCAACAAAAAAAACAAAACCTTTTTAATTGTTCCTGTCTGAATAAAAATCTTTTAGCCTGCACAACAAGGAGAAGACTGTTCTGGCCTCCCTGGGAAGGGAATTCCAGAGTCTAGGGGCAGCCACTAAGAAGGCCCTCTCTTGCATCCCCACCAATCATGCTTGTAATGGTGGTGAGATTCAGAGAACGGCCTCTCCTGGTGATCTCAGAGCCCGGGCCAGTTCATAGAGGGAGATATGGTCTGTGAAATAGCCTGGACCTGAGCCATGTAGGGCTTCATAGGTCATAATCAGTTTTTTGAATTATGCCCAGAAACAAGCCGGCAGCCAGTGGAGCTATTTCAACAGGGACACAATATGGTCTCTATGACTTGCTCCACTTAACCAGACTAGCTGAAGCTCTTTGTACCAGCTGAAGTCTCCAAACGCTCTTCAAAAGCAGGTCCAGTCCAAATGGGATATAACTAAGGCATTTACTACCTTGGCCAGATCCAGCATCTCAAAGACCAGATGCAGTTGGCACACAAGCTTTAAATGTGCAAAAGCACTCCTGGGCACCACAGAAAGCTAGGTCTCCAGCATCAGAGCTGACTCCACAAGTACACGCAAACTCCAAACCTATGTTTACAGAGGGAGTGTAACCCATCTAACACAGGCTGTATGTTAAATAGCATGAGGAACAAAATAGAACCCTGGGGTACCCCACAGGCCAATGGCCAAGGAGTCAAACAGGAGTCCCCCAGTACCACCTTCCGGTTTTGTTTTTCCAGGAAGGAATGGAACTACTGTAAGACAGTACCTCAAAGTTCCATCCCATTGAGGCAGCCCAGAAGGTGTAGGATGGTATCAAAAGGTACTGAGAGGTCCAGAAGAACCAACAAGGACACCTTCCTTTGTCCAGTTCCCTGAGTAAGTCATCTACCAAGGCAACCAAAACTATCTCCATCCTGTAGCCAGACCTGAAACAAATTTGAAATAGACCTAGACAATCCATTTCATCCAGAAATTCCTGGAGTTAGGAGTCCATTATACACTCCAATACCTTGACAAAAAATTATTAACACTGGTTGATAATTATCCATTATAATGGATGGCATTTTCAATAGAGGCCTCGCAGATGCCTCCTTTCAGAAAGTTGGAATGCTGCCTTGTTGCAAGGATGCATTGGTGACCCACTTCACCCATTCAGCCAGTCCCCCTCTGCCCTGTTTCATAAGCCAGGAGGGGCAAGAGTCTAACACACATGTGGTAGCTCTCACCTCCCCAAGGATCCTGCCAGGGCTGCACAAATTGAAAAGTATCCAATAACACTGGACAAACAGAAGCAAAGGTTACATCCACTAGAATAGCATTAACTACAGTATCCAAATCAGAGTAGAACTGAGCAAGTTTATCTGCAAAGTGCCATGCTAATTCTTTGCAGAGGGCTGTCAAACAGTCTGAATTTTCTACTGGAGGATCAATGTGTAATAATAGATCTCTGAAACAATGAAATACCTCTGCTGGACAGGTCCTTGGAGATGCAATGGTAACAGTAACAAATAATTTCTTTGCAGCCTTCACTACCATAGAGTAGGCCTTCAAATAACTCATGTTCAGTCAGGCTTGTTTCGAGTCTTCCACCAACATCACTCTAATATCCATCTCACTCACTTCCCCACCACCACAGCCCTGGAAAACCAGGAGGCTGGTTTGGCTCCACTCCATAAGAGAGGACATTCAGGAGTGATTGTATCCACCACCTTGGCCATTTCCCTATTCCACAGGTCAGCCAGAGCTTCAACAGAATCACCTGCCGAAGTAACAGGAAAATCCCCAAGAGCCACGGGGAAGCTATCTGGATCCTTGAGCCTCCTGGGCAGACCGCCTTAATTGATCCTCTGGTAATGATCTGTCCGTGACAACAGAAATGTCATGAGTTCCTCCACCCTAAGATCACCATCACCCGATCCAGCACGAAAAACTAGGCCCAAAGCACACATGAAGCACACTGAGTCCCTGCAAAGCAGTCATTCACCCAGCTGAAAAGGGAGGTGGATTTATATTGTTTATATAAAGTATTTAATGACAGCATAAAACCCTCATCACTAAACATTTTATCCAATTTCCAGATGCTTTAAAAAGGACAAAAAGCTGTGTGTGTTAAGTGAAAATTAATCATTAGTATACTTGCTCTGATACAACTGCCTCAGTCTTATACACATCTATTCAGTTGAGTTAATCTGGCATGCCTGTCAAGATGTGAACTGAAAGTGTTAGCTGAAGTTGCCATAAGTGTATACTTTGTCATTCACTATAAAAATATCATTGAACCATTCACATCTGTCTAGTCACTTTCTGAGAACATCTAATTCATAAACACAGTCCAGATGATTTCTCTATATTTAAATAGTAATGAACAGAAAGAAAATGCTGTTAAAAATTATTAAAAATGATAAAATCACAAACATTGAATCTAAGGTCTTACAATAATCTTATAATAACAACGAGAGTATGGTTCTTTATCAGAATTCTTATGAAATGTCTCAGGTCTCTGAATGGTTGAAAAATCTCATACATAGCATTGCCCATGAAATTAACACACTTTCAAGTAATTAATACACATCACTAACAAGAAAGGCTACGCAGAAAAGATATTTTGGGGTGACACATAACATTGTAACTTTTGTACATGTCTTTTTTTAAAAAAAATAAATGGTATCTTAGAATCTTAACCCTATATCTAATTTTGTATTACATGTTAATTGTCTTTCTTTGGTTTGAAGGATATATGGTATTTGGAAAACCTAAGCCTACTTTATACAAACTTAGCTGTTTTGTAATAAATTAAAACAAAAATCTATTACAGGTATGTGTGTAGCTCTCAGTCTTGTAGACAATGTGTCACAGTATTCTTCTATATTAAATATTATTCAATGTCATTTTTTCCTATTTTTTTAATATTTCAAAAAAATATTCACTTTCAAAAGTGATGTCAACTATACAGGGCATTTCCGCACAAGGTCACTATAAGGCTATAGCAGCAGGTTGTTAATGGTCCAGGAGCCGTGCTTCCACGTGATGTCATCACTATCCTGTTGCTATTCCACCCCCAAGTGTTGCTGAAGCACACTTTTCCATTTCAACAAAAAATCTGTTAAGAGACTCTTATAGAACTTTAATCCCATTCAGTCATTGTAGTGCAGTACCATTATAGCACTTGATAGCACTTCCTTTTACGGTAGATCCAATAATGGATGGGCTGTAGCGTGCCCAGCTTGTCCCTCTCACAATAACTCCCATGGCATGGTAACTTTCTATCACATCTCCCTGTTTCTCTTAGAAGTCTCCTTCAAGTCAAAAAAATTGTTTTTTAAATACATTTTTAAACAGTACAGGGCAAAAGTGCAATAGTGTACTGCCATGTCATGCTGTTACAACACTGCTGCATTAATACAGCTTTCAAAAGAAAAAAATCACCACCCAATCAGGGGCAGTGGGGCAGGGTGAAGACGGGGCACGTGAGTGACCAAGGACGCTGTAATGCAGAAGGAACACTGGTGGCAATACGCTATGCATCCACTTAAGAAGTAAGGGTGCAGAAAACAGTGTCTCTAATCCGACAGCATCGCACAATGCCGATGCTGCCATTATAATGGTGTAACATGTTAACAGCCTCTAGTGTGGAAATGGCTGTAGAATAATTTTCTAGTATAACAAAAACAGGAAAATAAAACCACAAAAGGAAGAAATTAGTCATAAGTTTCTATAAAAGCTGGCCAAATTCTTGGAGATAACTGTACCCAAATAAATAACAGAAGTTGGGCAATATCAAAACTGCCATGCTTTAAATATGCTAGAACCTGTCTTGTCTCCCATTGGCAGTATTTCTGACCTAGGCCAGTTAATTGAATATACAGACATTTTACCAAAATTATTAATCAACTGCATCAACAGGGATTGACTGCTGGGGCTTTGAAATGAACAACAAAAGATCACCTGTGAAAAGAACATTTTTAAATTCGAAATTCATATGCACAAATCCATTGATCCAGGAATTTTGTCTGATAGCACGTGCCAAGGATTCATACCATAAGCTGAATATTAAAGGAGACAGTGGACATCCCTGACTTCACCCTCTTTCAGTGTAAAAAAGGATAAGAAAAAAAAAACATTGATCATAACCCGTGCTTCTAATGCTAAATATAATTTTTTATTTATTTCAAAAATATTTTAGGAAACCCAAAATTAGCCAATACTGTGAAAATAAACAGCCAGTAAATGTTATCAAAGGCCTTCTCAGCATCTAAAGAGATAATGGCTGGCTGATCAGTTCTATCTGAGTTTAAAGCAATCAAATCCACAACCAATCAAATATTATCAGCTCCTTGCCAGCTTTTGATAAATCTCCAAAGATAAAATTACTTTTGTAAACTACTACATAAAATAGGTGTCAATATTTTGATGTTAACATTAAGTAAAGATATGGAACAGTAATTAGTACAGCAAATCTGATCCTTACAGGTTCAGTATCATGTTAATATGGGCATCATTTAATGAAGTAATAATAATAATAATAATAATAATAATAATAATAATAATAATAATAATAATATTTATATCCCGCCTCTCCCAATGGATCGAGGCGGCATTACAACAGTATATAAATACATTAAAAACACTAAAATGTAACCCAACCTCCCCACCCACCAACCCTTCTAACCCCCTAAAACACATTAACTATTAAAAACAAATTAAAACAAAATTAAAACAAGAGGACAATTGATGAGAGGCGGTGGAACCCTAGTCTGGGAAGGCCTGTCAGAAGAGAACAGTCTTGACCGCTTTTTTAAAGCGGTCAAGACTGGTAATATGCTGGGTCTCTTCCAGCAGGTCATTCCATAACTTGGGAGCGACAGAAGAGAAGGTCCTCTGGGTAACTGCAGCCAACCTAGTTCTGACTGGCTGCAGTAAATTCCTCCCAGAAGACCTTAGTGTGCGGGGCAGATTATATGGGAGAAGGCGATCCCGCAGGTAGGCTGGCCCCAAGCCATGGAGGGCTTTAAAGGTAAGAACCAACACCTTGTACTGTGCCTGGAAACTAACAGGCAGCCAATGTGAAGACTTCAGAATTGGTGTTATGTGGTCACTTTTAGATGTTCTAGTGACCAACCTGGCTGCCATATTCTGAACTAATTGAAGTTTCCGGAATAAGCACATGGGTAGCCCTATGTAGAGCGCATTGCAGAAGTCAATCCGTGAAGTTACCAGTGCATGTACCACTGTTTTTAGGTGTTCCAGCTCCAGGACGGGGCACAGCTGGCGTATCAGCCGAAGTTGATAGCAGGCACTCCTGGCCGCTGCATCAATTTGGGCTGTCATCTGAAGCGGCGAATCCAAGCGCACCCCCAAGCTGCAGACACAGTCTTTCAGGGGAAGTGTGACCCCATCTAGAACAGGTTGACAAACCTCCATACCTGGGCTAGGGCCCTTAACAGCAAGTACCTCCGTCTTATCTGGATTCAGCTTCAGTCTGTTTTTCCTCATCCAGTCCATTACTGCTTCGAGGCATTCATTTAGAGGCGAGATGCCATCCTTAGTTGATGCTATTGTCCGAGGCACGAAGAGATATATCTGGGTGTCATCAGCATACTGATAGCAGCTTGCTCCATGCCTCCTGATGATCTCTCCCAGCAGTTTCACGTAGATGTTAAATAGCATTGGGGACAGGACGGCGCCCTGAGGGATGCCAGATTTAAGCTCCTTTTTGGAGGAGCAGCTGTCCCCAAGCATCACCATCTGGTATCTACCTGAGAGATAGGACCGGAACCACTTAAGTGCAGTGCCCCCAATCCCCAACCCTCTCAGGCGTTCCAGAAGGATACCATGGTCTATGGTATCGAAAGCCGCTAAGAGGTCCAAGAGTACCAGCAGGGTTACACTTCCCCTGTCGATACCTAGGCGAAGATCATCCACTAAGGCGACCATGGCAGTCTTGACTCCATATCCTGCCCTGAAGCCAGTTTGAAATGGATCTAGATAATCTGTTTCATCCAAGACAGCTTGGAGCTGAAGGGCAACAGCCCTCTGGATCACCTTGCTTAAAAATGGAAGATGGGAGACTGGTCTATAATTATTCATATCCAGGGAATCTAGGGAGGGCTTTTTTAGAAGCGGCCGTATAATCGCTTCTTTTAAACAAGCTGGAAAATTGCCCTCCCTGAAGGATGCATTAATAATATGTCTTAATTAGGTCTTAATTGCAACTCCTCCCTGGAGGACCAGCCATGAAGGGCAGGGATCAAGAGGGAAGGGATCCAGGAAGGTTCTCAGCCAGCAACCAGCAGCAACACAAGCATCAGGCAGCCAGCAGACAAACTGTCCTCCTGGGCTGGTGGAGACACTGGTGGTCTTCTCTAGAGAGGGAACCAGATTGTAAAATAAGATAATCTAAGATTCTAAGAGCAGTCTTTGTCCTAGACTGGAGAAAGTGTTGTACCATTGAACTGGAAAGCCATCAGGGCCATGAGACTGCCCATTTCTTGTATTTGTTATAACATTGATAATTTCTTTTAAGTGTGAAGGTTCTGAAAGAAACAGTTGCTGTGATATTTTAATATGGGGAAGGTTGATATAAAAAAAAAGAGAAAGTCACCATATTCTGTTGGTGAATTTCATTGTTGAAGGAATAAATATCTAAAAAGCAAAGTCATATTTACAAGTAAAATGCTTCTTATAAACTACCGTAAATGACTTTTTGTGTGTGCATTCAGAACATGTACTTATTTCTCCCTTTTCTCACTTCCCAATGAAATTATTAAATATCCGCATAATTAAATAAAAGGAGATGCCATTACTACACAGATTACCAAATATGTATATATGTTTAAATGTTGTGTCCTCCCAAAGGTTCTCACAAAAAATTATGTGAAGTAGGCCAAATGTCATCCCATAACATTTGTAATATAATAGTTATGGACATAGGTATCATTTATATTCCATCTTTCCCACAAGCATCTGAAGACAAGCATTCTCCCATCCTACTAAAATATGTTAGTGTTCCAGTCTGAACTGAGAAAGTGACAGGTACATTTCTATACAGGCATTTTATTATAGACATGTTTGAACATTCAGCCATTAAGATTGTGGTGTGTGAATAGTCTGTATGAACTCAAAGAAATCACCTGTTCTTTGGATTCAGAACTGCATAGCACTGCACACAGAATTATAGAAAATGGAGTATGAAGAAAATAAAGATTCTGCAGTATTACCTTCTGCGAAAAGCACATTTGTAACTATCCCTCTGAAGTAGACTAGGTTTGCAAGGGTGAGATAGTTAGTTATTCACTTATCAAAATAACTGTATTTTGCCCTTTGTCATGGGAACTCAGGACAACATACAAATAAGACAATGTAAATACTTTAAAACAATTCCAGTTTAAAACAATAAAATACTTTAAGCAGGTTAAAAATATAGTAAACCAAGTCAACACACTAAAACAGCTTCAAAGGCTACTTCAGTTTAAACCAATATACATGTACATTTAAAAGTAAATTAGACCCAAAGGGCTTTATTAAAAAGCCATGTTTTCACTTGGAAGGAAATTAACCTTGGCATCAATCAGACATGCAAATGGAGAGCATTCCACAATTGGGATGTCATAGTTTAAAAAGCCTTCCCCCATGTCCTTCAACACTGGTATGACACGAAAGGCAAGAATGGAAAGAATATTGGAAAATATTCAAACATCATTAAAAAAAAAAAAAACACTTTGATTTTCAAGTGCCTAGAAATCTGATGAGAAGAATCCTAGCCTGATGAAAATCTTTGCAATTTGAGACTATTCTATGCAAATTTTGCATATGGTTGATAAGATTCATCTCAAAGTAAGCAATAAGTAACTTTATTTATCTTCTTTCCATTGTAAGAAACACTTCAAAGACATACAGTTTTTAAAGCCAATTCAAAATTCCAAACTGTGATACCATAGACTTGTTTGTGTGGGTTTAGAAAATGTTCTATTATATATTAGGATAATTTGGTTTTGTATGTATTCAATAATATAGGTTAGGAGCTGACGGGAAGAGGTCAATGGAATGTTGAGAGTCAAGAGTGGCTGATGGAATGTTCAAAGAGATTTGAATTAAGGCTTCACTAGAATAGTTATAGTGTATAGTGTATAGTTAGTTGGAGCAAGAGAGAAGAGGAAGGAGTGAATTGGAGTTGAGAAAGTCAGTCAGTCAGTTTTAGAAATTAATGTTTTAGGATTAGAAATTAAGTGTTTATGAGTCTAAATTACTAGTTTTTGTTGAGAAGAGTGTGAGAGTAAAGCATTTGTTTTAGACATGCTAAATTATTAATCTGTTTTGTTTTGTTTAACCTCTGTTAATAAAGAATTGTTTTTGTGTATCCTATGCTTTTGGCCTTTGGGCCAAAATGCTATATATATAAAAAGATTGGTTCTGACATGATGTCTGGGGGAGTGATGATTAGGAAGAGCCAGTTTCCAGTGGGGATAGAAGTTGCATAATATCCCACACAGGAACTGTGAGGACATTTAGTAGTTTTCCACAGTGGTAGCCACAGCAGTGGGAACAGGAGGAGGTCCTTACATTGATAAGGGAAAGCCCTCACTCTTGGGCCCTTTTCACATGACGTTTGGAAGCAAGAGGGCCCTTTAAGTGTTGCGTAAATGTGAGAAGCGGTCTGTATGACGCACTCACGTTTACGCGATGCTCAAGGGCCAGACACAGAGTGGGCACGCATCTTTTCATTTTCGGCTTAAAGCCGAAAATGCTGCGTGCTCACGCATCGCTCCAGCGCCCCACGCACACTTACCTGGCGTGTGGTGCATCAGAAGCCCAGCTGGTTGCGCTTCCTGGGCAGTGCAGGCTGGGAAAGGTCCCAGGCTGCACTGCGAAAGGAAGAGGCGGGGCGCTCGCGCAACCAGGAAGCCGCTGCGGAGCCCAAGCAGCAGGGAGACGAGAGCGTTCCTTCCAAGGTCTCTCGCGCTAGGACCCCAATCCAGCAGCGCGAACAGGTAACGTGCGAAAAGGGCCTTGGTGGTAGTAGTGAGATTGTGGAAATCTTCCCATATTCTGGCAGCAGTAATTTAGACAGAACCTTACATCTGGTGGGAAAAGTGGTAGAGTAAGAGGCAGAAACCTCACAGGGATTATTCTGTGCAAAATTAGTATCTAGTTGTTTTGCATTAAAAAATCATTTTAAGCAAAAGAAATAGCTTTTTTTTCTGCAAAGAAAATAATATTTCTGCATAGAAATATTCTTTTCTGTTCAGAAAAGGTAGTTCGTTGTAGAGAAAATGATGTTTTCTGCACCATATTATTTGTGAATTTTGGACAGAATATGTTCCAAATTGCAAATAATCTTTGACAATTTTGTGTTTTTTAAAGAGTTTCTTGCAGTAGGAAGAATATATACAAAACTACTTTTTGCTTCTTTTGGAAAGAGCCAGATTGCAATGGATCCAGAAAATCCATTCTCCCACCATAAAATAAAAATAATAAAGTGTCCTGTCTAAAACCTTGCCCAAAACTTGAATATTAGTGATGGGGCAGTAGTGCTCAATACCTCTGAATCTAGGGAGGTCAGTACAGCCTCTTTCAAGGCAGCAGGAACCGGTCCCTAACATAGTGCAGCATTTATGACCCACTGGGACCATCCATTCAATCCATCTCTGCTAAATTTTAGCATCTAAGATGGGACATTTGTCAAAAATCACTACCCTCCACTTCCCAGTGGTCTATAAATTTCATCAGCAAACTGCCTATTAGTGAACACATCTCATTCAAAATGATGGCAAATGTGCCGCAGTTAAAGGCTGATCCAAGAAATGTTAACAAAATGTTAACATTTCTGGTGCACCAGCCACCATTTTGGTCAGTTTGAGGGCACCTTTCCCCTTTTTCTGATTTTTTTCAGGTTGGGCAACTCTGAATTATTGTGGTAAGCAAGCCAGCACGTTTGTGGACAGTTGGGGGGTGCAGTTAGGCATGCTTTCAGGTGAAAAACTGACCCAACACAGCTTTAAAAAAAAAGTGGCATCCTGGGGCTTTGACGGGCTGAGGAAGAAAACCACTACATTTGTAGGCAGGAAGGGAAGCTTTGGCCAGTGTTCAGGTAAAAATATTGGCCAGATTTTTTTTTAAATGGGCATCCAGAGGCTCTGGGAAGCTCAGGTGTCACAGTGAGGGATCTCAAGGGCTACATGTGCACTTTTCCCAACCCTGAGCTAGAAGATAGGGTGATTATACACATTCTAATTATTCCAGTGGTAGGATGTGCTAATCAGAAAGTACAATTGGGCTGCAGTTTCCAGGAATCCTAGTTAGCATTAGGCAATAGTAAGAACGTTGGCAGTCACAATTCAGCAATATCTAAAGGACTGCACAGTTATCACCTCCATGCTTCTCTTTCACATTTGGGCCGGGCTCAATTGTTTAACTCTTTTCACTATGTAGCATAGAGTGATTTTCTTTAAACCCTAATGACCTTAATTACATTCAGTTTAATGTAAACTTAAACAGTTAGCAGCTTTTAACTCAAAGGTATTTATTACCTGCTAGAAGCACTTGGCAGTAAAATAAGGACCACTCTGCACTAAGTGAAATTACTGAATTCTTCTGAATTCTTGTTACAACAGTGGCTCAAAGTTTTCCCCACTCTAAATGCTAGGCTGCATATCAGGATTTATCTCTCTTTGCTTTAACTTCTTACGGAAATGACTACGATAATAAATAAATATAAATGAAAACAGTTTATATAATTAATAAATATAATAAATGAATATGGTAATATATTTTATACTATTATAGTTGTTTTATATTATTATAGTTATTTTCACTAACAAGTTAATTATCTTCTGAAATCACGCACAAACAGATTGGTATGTATCACCATTTAAGCTATACTGTTCAGACATTTTTCTGCATTGGACAAACATAAAATGAATGAATGAATGAAGATGGACTATGGTACTAGGCCTGCTTCTGACACTACAACTCCTTACCCTGTTCCCTTCACATGTAGAAAATATGTAGGAGATGGCTACCTGCTCATACACAGATGTAAACTGCAGAGCCTTTACACACAAACCTGTGTCTAAGGAAGTTCTCCTTTGGGGATGTCACAGTAAATGATTTTTCCACTGTGTACCAGCAACACATGAGTTAGTCTGGGATGAACCAGCAATACATTCCCAGTCTCTCCTCCACAGGTTTGACCTATATCTGGGGGAAAAAAATTCTGAGGAGGACTTTACTTATTAACACATCTGGAGCTGAAAAGATTTATGGAACTATGACTAACTGGATCAAAGTGTTTACTACAGCAAGTGGTTTCAGAACTGCAAATGTAAATCCTATAATCCTATAAATGTGTAATCCTATAAACCCTATATAGGATTCCTTTGAAATCCTATCACCACAGTTCAGGTATTCTGTTGTCATATAAGATTACCAGATTACATACTTTTATCAAAGCTTCAGAACTATACAAAATTTTACATGATACATATGTCTACAGAAAGATGTGTCTAAAGAAACAGGTAAATTTTGGCATTTCAATATATACAATATCGTCACCATCACTGTCACCACCATCTTTATTTATATTTTACCTTTTTCACAAGGAAAAGGACTCAAGGACTCAAGGAAGCTTACAAATTAAAACAAAGAAAATATTATTAAAATATGCAAGAAGTAACATTAAAATAGAATTTAACTATTCACAATGTTAAAACAGTTTAAAATATACAATTAAAAATAATTTAATTTATTCAGCCTGAATTCAGCCTGAATTTATTCAACTGAATTCAAATAAAACCAGTACAAATAAAACAATACAACATCTTCTTAAAAGCCCTATCTTTAAAACACTGTCTGTTCTAAACACCTGTGGGGGAGGAAAAAGTATTTGGTTTCTGCCAGCAGCACAACAAGGAATGAGTCATTCTGTCTTCCCTGGAAATGGAGTTCCAAAGTCTGAGGGCAGCCACTGATAAGGCCCTATCTCATGTCCCCACCAGCCATGCTTGCAAAGATGGTGGTACTGAAAGAATCAATTTGCCTGAAGATCTCACGGTGTCAGCAGGCTCACACAGGGACTTATGGTATGTCAGCATGGACCTAAGCCATTAGGGTTCTACAAATCATTACTAACATTTTGAATTGTGCCCCGAAACAGACCACAGCTGGTGGAGATGCCAAAGCAGAGGAGTTGTATGCACTCTGTAACTTACCCCAGTTGACATTTTGACTGTGGCTCTTTACTCTTCAAAGACAGCCTCCCATGAAGCAAATTATAGTAGCCCAAAAGGGATATAACTAAGGCATGTGTCATCATGACCAGATAAGGCAGCTTCAGAAATGGACACAGTTGGTGCATTAGCTTTAAGTGTACTCAAACATTCCTGGCTGCTGTAGAAAGCTGGACATCCAGATTCAAGGCTGAGACCAGAAGTACACCCAAATTGCATACTTGCATATGCAGCAGAAATGTAAGTCAATCCAGCACAGGCTGAATCTCTGTATCCTGGTCTTCCTTTTGACTCACTAAAATTTGTTTACCCTCATCTAATCCATCACTGATGCTAGAAACTGACTTAAGCCCTTTCTGCTCCACCCTCTCAACCCACCACAGGGATGGGAGAAGGATGCGACCATGATGACAGTTCTGAATGATATCATTGCAGTCCTGGCCTTCTCCCACCCCCAGGCGGCACAATCACGGAGTAAATTGTTGACAGATTTTACCCATCAATGACCCACAATCAGGCCACCATCACAGATGTACCTGGTCTACAGAGGGTCCGGAAGTGCAATGGCTGTGCTCCCTGCCCCAAACACAGCCTGGGAAAGTACCCAGCTGCACTGTGTTAGGAAGAGGCAGAACCACTGCACTTCCTTCACCATGGAGGCAGCCAGTATGGAGGGGAGCTTCTGGCTCATGTCGCGCTCCCCTCCTAGCAGAGCTGCTGCTGCGATCCCCACAGGAGGATGTCAGAAGAAGGTAGGGTGAGGAAAGGGCCCTAATCAAAATAGCTTCCTTGGAATTAGGTGATAAGGAGAAATAGAGCTGAGCAACACCAGCATACTAGTTGCACCGTACTCCAAACCTACAGACAATCTTTCCTAGCAATTTCATGTAGATGTTTAATAGCATCAAGGACAGAGCCCTGAGGGGATCCACAGGTCGGCAACCAATGATCTTTTTTAAAAAACTTTATTTATTGATTATATTCAATACCACCATACAACATGCAATATAAACATAGTACAATATTTTTCTATAATTGTAAGAATCCCCCCACCCACTCTCCCTCAATCCCCACAGATGGCCTTAGAAGATATTTTAATAACCATTACCCAAAATGTAGAATATTTTATCAATAGTTTCTCTCATTTCTTTGTAACCCTTTTTACCTTTGACATTTTAAATCCAGAAGCCTCAATTATCTCAGCAGGCTATTACATTTATTTGCCCATTATATTTCCCTTTACTTTCCCTTAAAAAACTCAAAATAAGAGAGATTTTGCTATATAATGTGTCCATTTTTTTATCCCAATATTGTTTATTTTTCCATCCCAGTGCTATCACCACATACATTGCTCTTTAAAAAAAATTACATAATCTTCTGTTTTACTCAATCCCAGTTTCCTTAGATTCAAAGTTAACCAGATCTCTTTATTAAATTGGATGTTTCTCCCCATTGTTTTATCTCTTGGATAATTTCTAACCAAAAATTTTGTAATATGAATATATGCCCATTTTTACTTGTATCTGTGACAACAATTTGATGAAAGGTTTTTATTTATCATTGAGATCTGATGTGGAGTTTTATACCACTTACTAATTAACCAATTTCCGTTCTCTAATCTTTATATATTTTTTTGACTTTATTTATCTATAACAATCCAAATTGTTATTTCTTCTATATTTAACCTCAAGTCCTTCTCCCATATTCCAATCAAATTGTCCTTTATTCTATTTTTTTTTCTCCTGAAGTAGTTTATATACCTATTAACCGTTTTCCTCCCCTAATCCTCCTTTTCAAAATTTTCTCAAGTTGTGACAGGCTATAGCAGCCAATGACCTTAACAGTACTCTTCCAATACCATCTTCTGAATTTGTCCCTCAAGGAAGGAATGGGGCCAGCATAAAACAGTGCCTATAAGTCCTATTCCAGAAGCTAAGAGTATCAAAAGCTGATGAGAGGTCCAGTAAAACCAACACGGACACATTTCTCCAGTAAGGTGACTGAATCCCTCCCTGCCAAAAAAAAGAGGAAGAAAGGAAGGGAGAGAGTGAAAAAAAGAAATGTGACAGAACCTTTAAGAAATGTGGCAGCAGTCTAAGAATTCCAAATGCCTCGCCCTAAACAGCAAACCCCACGATTCCATAGGATGTTGAAAGTGGAATGACAGCACTATAATAGTGTGGTGTGGAAATTGCTAATGTCCTTATGAATGTAAGGCCATCTCTGCACTACACTGTTATAGTGCTGTTATTCCACTTTCAATATCCTATGGAATCCTGGGGTTTGCAGCTTATGGTGGGGCATTTAGAATTCTCAGCCAGAGAGTTTTTTGGCCTCAGTAAACTACAAGCCCCAGAATTCTACAGGATGCTGAAAGTGGAATAATAGCACTTTAACAGTGTAGTACAGAAATAGCCTCAGTCTCATTTTTTAAAATTAAGTGTTCATATTAAATTTCATGCGGTGATTGTAATTTCAGAATTATTTTTACAAGTGTTAATTAGCATGATGTCTAACTGGGCCATTTCAAAGAAATCTCAAAATAGACCTACAGAATTCTCATGAATTCTTTCCGTTTTGTAGTAGGAATTCTCTCTGAATTTGCAAAAAAAAAAAAAATAAGAGTATTGCTTAGAC